>VDFB02353493.1:323540207-323619803 GCA_007258455.2 Sequoia sempervirens
TGCATGATTTTGTTCAAACTATCATTGTAATTGGATATTAATGTATGACTACATTAATATTTAAAATGAAAACAAATAGGTGCCTTGCCCATTTAAATATTTAAATAATCATGCATTGGTTATTTTTTATATTTAATCACTTAGTCTTCTTTAAGGAAAATCATGCGAAGGATGTAGATGGAACTGAAGAATCAATGATTATTAAACAGAAGATTAATCATGCACAATCAGGGATGAAGTTCCAGTGGTCATGGGTGGATTGATATAAACAATGAAGTTTTTGCATGCTCGAGCCCACTTTTTGTGGGATTTTTCAGTGCAGTTTGGGTGCTTTATATTTCAATGATGAGTTGACTTCGAGTTGGAACCTGTTCACTCATTTTTGCATGAATTTGAACCACATTTTCAGGGATTTTTACTTATGCTCGGATTTCACTTTGGGATTATCATTTTTCGCTTTCAGATCACTTTCAGTTGCTTATTCATGCACTTTTGAAGTGCATTCATATTGTATATATTGAAAAAGTTTATCTTTTTCAATTCAGTTCTTGTTTTTTAGCCTTTGCAGTCTGCAAAGCGAATCATCTTGTAACTCAGTTTTGTTCACAAATTAATATACAGTAGCAGGTTATTACAGGTGAATCAAGTTTCATTAAATTTGTAGAGCTTTCCTTTTACCTTTCAGTACGCTAAAGAGTTTTCCTTCAGAATCTCAAGTGTCATGTTGTGTGAATGATTTGATAAGGAATATATCGTGTTTAATCTTAGGAACCTTTATTTTCCCATTTCATTTCATATGTGCTTGTATACAATCAGGTTTGATTCCATAGGTTGTATGTTGTGTATTTGGCTTACTTTACTATTCTTAGTTGTGGAGACGGTTTTTTCCTTCAAAGATAGTAATACAGTCAAGCCTTCATATTAATTATTTATGTGGTTAAACTGTTCAGATTTAGTTGTGTGAATAGGATTATTGAAGTGTAATTGTGAAACAAGTTGCATGCAACACCATCATTTAGGTGCATCACCAAGGTTTTAGTATCAGTTTCATGCATTTAGCAATAGTTCTTCTTACCCTTTTCTCAAGAAAATCATTCAAGTACCTAATTGATCATCATATAAGAAGCCGGTCTAGAATCCAAAGGTTCTATCTTCGCCATAGGATTACCCACAGCCTGAAGATAGTTCCCATGTTTCAACAAATTGTTGAATTTAATCATTCAAGCATTCGGGTGCAATCTGTTTGACAACAATAACCAGGACCACATGTGTAGTCATGCTCTTTGACTTGGATGGGCTCTAAAACACCTTGCTCATGAAGGCCTAAACCTTTTCCTTGATAGTTCATGTTCTTAAGTATTCGATCCATGATAGGATTTTTTTTATTCTAGAAGAATGATGCGAGTCCATTATTAGACGAAGGATGATGGGTGGTATATATGCTTTGTTTTTCTTCTGCAAGGAGACCACCATGGAAGAATGTGAGAGTACCTAGGGGATATAAAAGTGGTGCGGGGATAGTATGTGTAGGCGATGATGGAGGATCATTGGATGGAGATGATGGGATAGCAACATCTGGATGGGTGGTATCAAGAGAGGGATTAGGTGATATGGTGGGATCTAGATGTGTGGAAGTAGGTGATAAAGGCTCATGAGATGGAGTGATTGTATTTTAATATTAAGGGAATCATGAGATGGAGTGGATGGAGGACTGTGATCTTGAGTAGGATTAGGTGGGATGACAAGATCTTGATCTAGAGAAGGGGATATGGTGATATGCTTTGGATCAAGCTCTTGGAATGGATCATTGTGTGCGGGAGGTATGATGACAGAGTGTTGAAGGGACTCCTCAAGTGGGGGAGATGGAAGGATGGAGGATTCATGAAGTTCATGGGAATGGATTTCAGTGATACTAGGAGTGGGAGAAGTTGATTGGATTTGGGCGTGTTCGATGGGCTCAACAAATCTTAGAGTAGGAGATGGGGGGCTCAGTGGATTCATAGGATGTGATGGTTTCGGTGGTTTGAGTGGTGCTAGGGGTGGTAGCATCAATGATAGGCATGGGATGGAGAGGGGTCTCAACATTAGTGACCGTGGATGATGGATTGGGATGACATGGTTCCATGACATCGTGATTTGGAGTTGGGGACATCTTCTTTGTCATAAGTCCTTGGAGAAATTCTGGAGTGAGAAAATTACATACTCTAGGCTTAGCTGGGGTGATGGGCATAGATGAAGGATTAGGTATTGGTGAAGGATTGGGATTATGGAGTGGTGGACTAGGATTAGATGGAGGAATGGGATTGGATGGAAGACTAGGAGTAGATGGAGGATTAGGATTGGATTGAGGGTTAAGGTAGGGATATCAGGATGGTGAACTATAATAGGAAGGTGTGGATGATGGATTGATGTTAGGGGAAGTAGATGGGGAATTAAGATAGGAATATTGGGATGGTGGATTAGGATAGGAAGATGCGGATATTGGATTAGTATAGGTTGATGTGGGTGTAGGATTAAGATAAGAAGGTGTGGACGTAGGATTAAAATGGAAAGACTGGTAAGGAGGATTAGGATAGGGGGACATGGATGGGGAATTGTAATAGGAGTATTGGGATGGTAGATTAGGATGGGAAGATGCGGGTGTTGGATAAGAGGATGATGTAGATGAAGGATATGACGAATATGCAGACGAGGAAGGTACTGTATATCCATTGTCAAAGGTAGCATAAGGAGCGTGATTAGGAATGGATGAAGACATAATAGGATAGCTTGAAGGGGTGATTGGATTGTGGAAAGCGGTTGGGGAAATCTTACTAGAAATGATAGCATCAAGGGGATCTATGTCATATTATTCTTGATTGAAAAGACTCTTGTTATCATCATCAACGTGATTAGGGTTTCCCTTGACTACTATTTTTGGAAGAATTGATGAAGGGTAAGGATTCATGATGTTGGATTAGATCAATACGGATTAGAAATATGGGGACAAATAATGAAAGAATAAATAGGATGAATTGGAAGAAGATGGAGGAAGGGAGATATCCAAAGATCTTAGACAGATTAAAGCTCATATTAGGATTTTGGTTAAGCTTAGATTGGGATTAGATTAAAGCTCATATTAGGATTGGATTGAAGGATATGATGGGATTGGTTCCATCGGTTAGATTTGGAAGCTGGATCTATTTATTGTCTGTTTGCCAAATTTTTGCTACAGAGGGGAAAACTTTCCCTTCTCGGGCGGACCTACCCTCATAGAGGGGAAAACCTACCCTTTTGTAGGGTAGGTCCACCCCACTATAGGGCAGGTCTACCCCATTGTAGGGAAGGTTCATCCTTCTACTTTCAGACTCTCCGAGTGGGAAAACAGGCTCTTAGAATGAGCAAACAAGTGATCGGAATGAGGTGTTAGATAATCGGATTGGGGAAATAGATGATCAGACTAGGGGAATGAATGATAGGAGTGGATGAACAAGCACTCAGAATTGATAAATGATTGCTTGCAATGGATGAACGACTCTTAGGTCATGGAGACAAAAGCTCAAAATGAGTAAACGATTGATTAGAACAGATGAACAACTCTTGAAACAAGGAGATGGATGCTTGGGATGGATGAAAGATTACTCAAAACTAGTAAATAGAGGATCAAGAGGGATGAAAGACTACTCAAAACAAGTAAATGACTGCTTGAAACAAGGAAATGGGTGCCTAAAATGACAAAATGAATGATGAAAAAGACCGTTTGGAGGGAAGGTCTGTCCCAATTAGGGTAAGGTCACCCCTTTGGAGGGAAAGGTCGCCCTTCTATAGGGGAAGGTTTCAAAATGAGTAAATGGGTGCTTGAAACGGGCAAACGGGTGCCTAAAATGACTAAACGGACGATGAAAAAGGCCGTTTGGAGGGAAAGGTCACCCCTTTGGAGGGAAAGGTTGCCTCTCTTAAGGGAAGGTCTTAGAACGAGCAAATGGGTGCTTGAAATGGGAAAATAGGTGCCTAAAACAACTAAACAGATGATGAAAAGGGCCGTTTGGAGGAAAAGTCCATCCCAGTTAGGGCAAGGTCACCCCTTTGGAGGGCAAGGTCACCTTTTTGGTGAAAAACATGCAAAAATGGATGCTAGGATTAAGTAAACAAGTGCTTGGAGTGAGGGGGTGATTACTTTGACTGAGGGGATGATCACTTAATATGATGAAAGGATGTTCGAAATAGGGGGACGATTACTTGGAACATGAAAACGAGCAGACGGGTGTTTGAAACGGCTGAACAAACAATGAAAAAGGCTATTTTTAGGATAGGTTCATCCCTCTGTAGTAAACTATAGGGCAGGTTCACACTTTTGTGGTAAGGGAAGGTCTGCCCTTCTACAATAAGCTGAGACTTGACTTGGACAGAAAGTGCAGATGGACTAAAGGGTGAATTGTGATGACTGAATGAGAATAAAAATGTTTAGATCACAACAAATGATAAGGTTTTAGGTTCCCCACTAGTTTTTGTTTAAATCGGGTAAATAGGCCTAACGAATGGTAAAGTGGGCTCACTAGAAGATGGAATAAGTCTTTTGGACGGTGAAATGAGATCTCTAGGTAATAAAACAGGGTCCCCAAATTGTGAAATTAGCAATCCGAATAAGAAATGAAAGTTTGGAAGGGATGAACGAATGTTCGAAATAGGTGAACGAATACTTGAAATAGTTAAACAGATGTTTGGAATGGTTAAACAGATGCTTGGAATGGTTAAAAAGAGGCTTGAAATGGTTAAACAAAATGAAATTGATTGTTCAAGGGGGCATGTTTGCCACTCTATAGGGTAGGTTCGCCCTTCTGCAGAGTAGATCAGGGAAGGTATGCCCCACTGCAGAGTAGGTCAAGGCAGGTCCGCTCCACTACAAAGCAAGTCAGGGCAGGTCTGCCCCTTTGCGGGAAACAAGGACTTGGTTTGGATGACAACGACTATGGCAAGGACTTAAAATGACAACAATGAGGCTGGATTGTCAAAAAGTTTACTGGTTTCTCATAAGAAGACACTTCAAACAAGCACAATCCTATGATTATTGTTAAGGGTATGGCCAACAAGGTCTTAATCTAGGATGTACAAGGTTTCTAGGGAGTCCTTGATATACTCTTGGTATAAGAGGCCCAAATCGTGAACATCAACACGTCAAAAGTCGTGAGTCGGGAACCCTAGTGAGATATTGAAGGGCTTAGACCAACTCTTCACGTCTATCTAGGAATCATACTAGCTTCAACGCTCCACCAAACACGACGTGACTGGATTGGGGTACAGCTTTGGCTCTCCCCCTTTCTATACCCCGTCGGTACGTGTGGTTGGGATTGTCCCTTGGGGTGATGAAATCCCCAAGCAGGCCCCTCTAAAAAGAAGGCACTAATCGCTTCCAGCTACTCCCCAGGCTCACACGAAGTGCAAGGAGGAAGCAAAAACAAACTAACGCCCCCTTGGGTAACACAAAAAATATACTTATAGATAGAGAAAACAATGAATTTTACTTCCCCCTAGTTAACTATGTTCCTAGATTAACGAAAACAACAAGGAAAGCTTTTAAAATTTGAACAAATGGATAACCTTGCAAGCAAGTGTTAGCTATTTTAACCTCTATTCTTCATCAATTATGAAAATATGCTACAAAATGTTAGCAAAAAACACAAATATCCTTGCAATAGACAATGTTAGGGGGTTAGAGTTTAAAAAAAACACAAAATTGAAGCAAAAATGACTGTTTTACCTTCCAAAATGTTATGTTTTTGGGCAAGTCCACCTCTACAATAGTCCTTTGGGAAAGCTCACCCCTTTGCGACAAAGTGTTAGAAAACAAAGTCCAAACAAGGGAAAATCCGCCCCTCTATGACAAATTGTTAGAAAATAGAGTCTAAACAAGGGCAAGTCCACCCCTCTGCGACAAATTGTCAGAAACAAAGTCAAAACAAGGGCAAGTCCGCCCCTCTACGACAAAGTGTCAGAAAATAGAGTCCAAACAAGGGAAAGTATGCCCCTCTGTGACAAACTGTCATAAATAAAGTCAAAACAAGGGCAGGTCCACCCCACTGTAGTAAAATGTCAAAAAATAGTGTTAAAACAAGGGCAAGTCCTCCCCACTATAGTAAAATATCAGAAAATAGTGTTAAAACAAGGGCAGGTCTGCCCCACTGCAGTCAAATGTCAGAAAACAACATGAAAAATAAGGTAGGTCCACCCCATTATAGTAAAATGTTAGAAAATAACATGAAAACTAGGGTAGGTCTGCCCTAGTGCAATTAAATGTCAGAAAACAACATGAAAACTAGGGCAGGTCCACCCACTGCAGTCAAATTTCATAAAATAGAATGAAAACTAGGGCAAGTCCACCCCATTGCAATCAAATGTCAGAAAATAGAATCCAAACAAGGGAAAGTCTGCCCCTCTATGACAAACTATCAAAAAATAGTGTTGAAACTAGGGCAAGTCTACCCCTCTGCAGTAAAATGTCAGAAAATAGTGTTGAAACCAGGGCAGGTCCACCTCTCTATAGTCAAATATCAGAAATCAGAGTTGAAGACAGGGTAGGTCTGCCACTCTACAGTAAAATGTCAGAAAATAGAATGGAAACTAGGGCAGGTTTGCCCCACTGCAACACACTGGAGAGAAAGTCTGACCCTCTGCAGTAAACTGGAGGGTAGGTCTTCCCCACTGCGACCTAAACCTGCAAACAAACTAAGCAACAACAAACGTGAAATGAAGGAACCCATTTGTGGGTCCCACCGGATGTGCCATAAATGTGAAGCCTTGAGTTTATCCTATTTTAAAGGTGAAAAATAACTATTGTGTAATAAAGAACAACACAAGGAACACCTCAAATATTAGCCTAAGGAATGAATAACACAAAGAAAGATAGTAAAATAATGATTGTAAATGATTATACCTTTGTGCTGTTGAATCCCTTGGTTGGTCCTTGATGTTTAAAAGCTAGTGTGCTCTTTGGATGACTATGGAGATGGCTAGATGCAAAATGAACAATATGATAAAATGCAAATGCTCATGGATAAATGACTTGATTAGATGAGGGAAAATACTTGCAAGTTGAGTAATCAAATTGGTAGCATAAGGATAAAAATGGCTAAGTGTTCTCAAAATGCATTAGAAGAGGGGGTATTTATAGAGAAAATTGAATTCTCTAGAGAATTCAATGGTCAAGATTGAGCCACCATGGCCAAGATGAAGGGCTATGGTGAGTTGAAGACTCACAAGCCCTCACATCTTGACATGTGGAATGTGAAGTGGCCAAGGATGTGATGAGGTGTAGGTGAAGTGGAAGGACATGTGATGTGGAAGAAGGACATGTACTTTGATATGACCTCTCAATTATCACATTGGGAAGAGAAGATTCCTTGGAGGAATAAAAGTGAATTTTAAATTTACAATGATTGGAAGAATCTAGTGGATAAGACAAGGTTCTCAAAAAGGTAGGATTTTGACACATGTGAGTGATGTGACAAGTCAAAGGGTTCTAGAACTTGCATGGGGAAGAGAATATTCCTTAGAGGAATAAGTGTGAATTAAAAATTCACATGGGGAGAAGAGGGGTCTTGGATGAATAAATGTGAATTAAATTAAAAATTCACATGGAGAAGACAAAAAAGAATTAAAAATTCCTTGGGGATGGGGAGAGTTGACCAAGATGCTGATTGGATTAGCTAATAAGTGATTATAAGATAGTTAGGGGTTAATGAGGATTAGAGGGCAACTTGCAAAAGTTGGAGGATGTGATGCATCCTAATCAAGGATTAGGCATGTGCACATTCCTAATGATGAGATTAGAGGGTTGATTAAGATTAAGAAAAGGATGTGACATGTGAAGAATTAAATAAATGTCATATTTATTTAATTCATTTGATGAAAAGGAGAGTAAAAAGGAGTAAGGTATTTAATTATTAACTGAATACCTTTGGGTTTTAGAAGAATTAAGGGTATTAATTAGTTAATAGCAATATTACCTAATTAACACGAATAAGGGGATATTTAAATGAAGAGTAAATTTGGACCAATATAAGTGTCCAAATTTAGGTGTCTATGATTGTAATAAACTGTTATTTAATATTCTTTTGTATTTGATTGATAATTTAATATATTGAATTTAGGAAAACTTGGGTTCAAAATGTATTTGTAGACTCTCTCTTTGACATATCAGCCTTCAAACGTAGTCAATTCACTTGAACATGCAAAATGTGAATCAAATATAGAAAAATATTAAATAATAATTTATTGAAATAATTTGGAAGGGTAATAATTGGCATTTTTGGATGCCTCACACTAAGTGAATGTTTAATAGGTCATGCTTTGTGATGGTGTACATTCAATACAATAATTGATCAATCAAATACTTTATTGAAATAATCTTGGAATGGTAGTAATTGGAGTTTATGTGAATGGATAAGTGAAACTAGTTATAGTAGAAATTTTGGTGCCTAGCACAATGTACTTTAGGATATGACTTACAACTTAATGTAAGAGTATTACTATAATTTCATTTAAATGCACCACTTAAATATACTCATAAAACCATGCATTTAAATGAAATTATATCTAGTTTTAAGTCATATCCTAAAATACATTGTAGGCACCAAAATTTCTACAATAACTAGTTGCACTTATCCATTCACATAACTCCTATTACTACCCTTAGTAATTGGAGTTATGTGAATGGATAAGTAGTTATAGTAGAAATTTTGGTGCCTAGCACAATGTATTTTAGGATATGACTTAAAACTTAATGTAAGAAAGTATGATTATAATTTCATTTAAATGCACCACCTAAATGTATTTATAAAATCATGCATTTAAATGAAATTATAGAGTTGTTTAAGTCATATCCTAAAATACATTGTAGGCACCAAAATTTCTACTATAACTAGTTTCACTTATCCATTCACATAACTCCAATTAATAGTCTTCTAAGATTATTTCAATAAAGTATTTGATTGATCATTTACTATTATTTAATATTCTTTTGTATTTGATTGATCATTTATTGTATTGAATGTACACCGTCACCAAGAATGGTATAATACATTCACTTAGTGAGGCATTCAAAAAGGCCTAGATGTGTGCAATGACAAAAGGATAAACACTTAATACCTCAATCATAATAGAATATCTCCTTCTCTAACATGAAGTAGAATTGCACCACACATAATTATAGTGTAGAATTGCTTATGGTTATTCATAGCAACACACATAATTATAATTATAGTGTAGAATTTCTTATGATTGATTATAATTTGTAAGTTTCCTAAAATACATGTCCCTAAATATAAGTTATGCATGATTATATCCTTATCACTTCTTATATAGATGCATTATACTTAATCATACACTCTTTATTATACACTCTTATCCTATATTATACATACTTGTATGATTGTTATTTGGAATTTAGAGATACCTTGCAATTTTAAATGATAATAGGTGAGATTATTTGTTTAAGACTTTAGATTTCCTATGAAGTTAGTCAAATTTAATCCTCATGTCCATAATTCTTAAAGCATTCAAGATTTATGTATTTATATGCTTACATTACTTTTACATGTGAATGTTTCATTAAGATATTTTAGTACCACTTTTTTTATAGGGATATTTTTATAATCCCACTTTCTCCCTTTCTCCCTCTTTTTCATAGATAGTTGAATGAACTTAGATGTTCTTATTTTTACTTCATGATGTCCAAGCTACTCATTGCTCATATTTCCTATTTTTTATAATTTCCTATGGAGCATCTTACTAGAAAAATGGTTATTGCATATTTACTTTTAGAGAAATAAAATAAGTACATATTTGTAATTTTTTTGTTTTATTTAAATGCAGATCTTTGTATTTATATAGATATGGCTAATGATCAGGGATCACATCATTCCACTCAATCTCAGGAGCAAGCTGAGGCTAGGTCTAATTTATATAATGATAGCATTAGGAGATTAGAGAATGCTTTGAGATATTTGGACCAAACAATACAAAACTCCCCTAATCTCCCTAATAGAGATAGATTCGTTAGGAGTCAATAGGAGATCCAACGTATGATTCACATGATTCAATATTATAATCCTTATGATGAGGTCATCATTGAGGAGTTTTATAGGTCCCTTGCCAACAGTGTTATTGGCACTATGAAAATTGATTCTATTTCTACTAGAGTTTCACTACATAGTGTGTAGAGCATGTTCCCTCATTATATGGGACAAAAAAAAGTTAGAGGATATGTTGTTACTAGATGTATAGATGAGCTTGTTGCTTCATTTATATATCCCAGATGGTTGGCAGCCCATCACAAATGACCTCATAATGATGAGTTTTCACTTTATTTTTGCAAACAACTATATGTTGAGTTCCATTTAGGGTTAGATGTGGATTACACATCTATTCCTTCACATGCTAGATGGGAAAAAGGGAGGTTTGCTGACAAATCCCAGTTTGGACATGCAAATTTTCCACCGCCCATCAACAAGAGGGAATTAGTTGGTACAAACCTTTTGGTTCTTCCAATTTTTTTGGAACTAGCAATAAGAGGAGGTGTAGTAGCAACACCTACTAAATGTGACATTTTTGATAGTATTTCCATGATTGCTACTTAGGTCAATCAAATGTCATCTAATTATGTAGGAAGATACTTATTATGTCTATAGATTAGCCTTCCTCCCACTGAGGCTACATCTGCTAGTTATCATCCCTACATTCGTGCAGAGCTACCATCACCGTCGGATGTGGCCCAGATGAGTGAAACCACTCTAAGTAATGTGTGTTCAGTTTCCATTATTGATTTACTATCATCATACCAGTTTATCAGTGATAAGTATGGGATACCTTTATATGTTGTACCAAATCATATTAGACGACATTTTGGTAGACAGCTGGGTCAGGGTGAGGCGGCTTCACAGGATGATCAACATATTCTAGACCATCCTACAATCCTTGCACAACATCGGGTTGAGGTTACTGCAAATGATGTACATGGCACATACAACTCACTTCTCTTTGAAACTGGTCCTTTACCTAATATAGGTGTCCCTGATGTGACCATACATTCTCGTGACATTAGTGACATTGGTAGAGTGCTCTAGGGTGAGACATATGTACTTTCAAATAATCTATATATTTTGTGTTCTAAAAATTCACATACATATACTAAATAAAATTGACTTTAAAGTAGTTCTCACTCTTCATTGAAATTTTGTATTTGAAAATTTCTAGCAATACAAGGATTTGTCACACTTTGGAGATTTGGAGCATGTAGACAATCCTATGCATGGTACATTTGAGGTACATTTATAATATTTAAAGTACTTGATACATTCAAACATTGAAAGTACAAAACTTTAAGATGAATTTACATTTACACATGTAAATTAAATTAATTAATGTACTTTCTTGTGTAGGGAGGTAGATCGGGACATGGATTGAGACAAGGATCGAGAGAGGCATCAGGCCACAGATCCAGAGAGATCATGATCCAGACAAGAATCAAGAGAGAGATCGATCCACGGTCATACTAGGCATCCTCCACTTTGACTTGTTTTACATGAAAACACATGATTTGTTATACATTTTATATTGTGATTTGTCACATTATGGTTTTTAGATCATGATCTTCACATTATATACATTTTACATTATGGTTTCCCATTATGATTCATCTTAATATGTTTTACAATATATACATTTTACATTATGGTTTCACATTATGGTTCATCTTATTATAGAAATAGAAATTCTTGTAGCTAATTAGGGTTTTGAGTTGGGAAAATTTAATATTCTTGCTCACTTTTAATCTATAAAAAAACTGAATTAATTTAATGATTTTTGGTTCAATAAGGTAGTTGGGAATGACGGGTTGAATAATCAGGGCTTTACAACGGTTGTTTTCATGAGTGGGTATGGATAATTTGTTACATGGTTTCAACTTGATTTTTTGTTTTGTGAATTTTGGCTTGGTATTTGTTTTTAATCAATATGTAAGCTCTAAATTATTGAGTTATATGTGTTCTAGGATATGATCCAAGTGCTTTGTCTAGTAGCTTTTGCATCTTAGGATTTTGGATATGTTCTAAGGCTAATTTACCAACTATGTTCTAAGGGTTTTGACAACTATTTACACTACTCATGAAACATGGGTCAATGAGTTTGACTCGAAACTACACGGTTGAATCTTGATAGCAATATCATAATTTGACACGCTATGGAAAAATACCTCCTACTTATCAATTGATGAGCTAAAGGGGCTCTATTATGAATGGTTCATAAGGCACAACACTGGCGAAGGTTTTGCAAATGGGGTGTTAACAACTCAAGCGGGCTTAACCTTGGAAAACTCCGGTTAAAAGCGGCAGCTAGGCACAATCTTGGGATGGTGTTGACCTCAGGGGCCGGACCGGTGCTTCACCTACGTGACATCACCTAAGATGCATGGAGTGCTAAGTGGACCATTTGATATCATGAAGATGGGTTCTTGTTGAACTTTTCTCATGAAACATGGAGTCGATGAGTTTGCGGCTTCGAAACTACGGTTGAATCTTGATAGCAATATCATAATTTGACCTTGTTGTGGAAAATACCTCCTACTTATCAATTGAGGCTAAAGGGGCTCTATTATGAATGGTTCATAAAAGACAACACTTCGAAGGTTTTGCAAATGGGGGTAACAACTCAAAGCGGGCTTAACCGGAAAACTCCACAGTTAGCGGCAATAGGCTGATCTTGGGATGGGTGACCTCGGAGACGGTTGATTAACTACCCTACGTGAGCATCACCTAGACTACAATGAGTGCTAAGTGGACCGCTGATATCATGAAGATGGAGTTCTTGTTGAACCACTACTCATGAAACATGGGTCAATGAGTTTGACTCGAAACTACGGTTGAATCTTGATAGCAATATCATAATTTGACCGTGGAAAAATACCTCCTACTTATCAATTGATGAGCTAAAGGGGCTCCTATTATGAATGGTTCATAAAGGCACAACATGGCGAAGGTTTTGCAAATGGGGTGTTAACAACTCAAAGCCCCGGGCTTAACCTTGGAAAACTCCACCAGTTAGCGGCAACTAGGCTTTGACTCTTGGGATGGGTGACCTCGAGGGACGGACAGTGCTTCACCTACGTGAGCATCACCTAGATGCAATGAGTGCTAAGTGGACCATTTGATATCATGAGAGATGGGTTCTTGTTGAACCACTACTCATGAAACATGGGTCAATGAGTTTGACTCGAAACTACACGGTTGAATCTTGATAGCAATATCATAACTATTTACACATCAATTATTTAACATTTAACAATAAACATAATATTAAAATATTAAAAAACCCTAAAATAATCATATTTTTATTTAATTTTCATGTTGCATTAAAAATTAAGAATAGGTAACTTCCACATTCACTATAAATTCACTCAAAGTTATTGTGTCATCTTGCTTGAATTTTTTTGAATCCATTTCTATGCTTGAAAATTATAGTTTATCACTAATTAAAAAGATTTTAGAATTTAATAATCTATAATATTTAGAGATATTTCAAACAACACTTTTAAGAAATGTAACTTTTTTGATTATATGTTTTGGGACACTACTATAAATTTTGGGAAATGTAATTTTTATATTTCATACCTTATTAAAACTTAAATAATGATTTGCATACCATACTTTGCAAATTCATTTTTACTTTACTAAATCAAGTAAAATTCTATTTTAACTAAGGTGCTTGAGCTTAATGAAGGATTAAATATTTATTTTTAACCAAAACTTAAATTTCATATTTAGATTTACAAATAGATAAAATTCACTTGAAAATGAGAAAGTTATTTATAAATTTTACTATTCTATCTCTTCAAATTAAATTTAAAACTAAATATATAATAATAATTAAACATGAATACTGCCGGTATTGGCATGGTGTGTTGGTTTAAAGGTGGCATTGTTGTTCTTACCACCAAGGTTCAAACCCCATTGGGGCGGTATTGTTGAATGGTTGTATTCCGGTTCATAGCTCTGGTCAAAAGCGTTTACCCCTTGAATAAAAAAAATAAAAAAAATTAAAGATGAATACTATTCTAAATATGATTTTTATTGATAATAATATATGTTTTAATACTATGTGTCCTTAAAAAAATGAGTATAATTTTAAAAATTGATTAATTTCAACTATTAGGATGATGAGATATTCTTCAATTATGTCATTGGTTATCTATTCAACTCTTTCAAAAATTAAATTAAATTAAAATTATTCTTAAGTAAATAAAATATTTTTTTAATAAAAATTAAATTAAATAATGTAGATAAAATAAAATAGTTCTTAATTAACCTTTTTTTATGTATCCATGTATTAAACAAAATAATTCTAAAGTTAAATTAAATGTCTATTAAGTAAATTAAATAACTTTTTCTAGGGAGAAAAATAAATTTATGCTAAATTAAAGACAAATGCAAATATAGGAGCACCGACAAGGTTTCCAAATGCCCATAGCGATCACAATTAAAAAAAAGAGATAAAAATCCAGTAGGGATTCTTATAGAACCAATTGACAAATGACAATAAGATGCACCAAAAAGAATAATAAAGACATAAGGTCAATGACAATGATATTTTGATGAGATGATCTTGCTAAATATTATAAATTTCAAATAAAGAAAATGTGTGATGCCAATAGATTCTAATAAAAAATAAATTTGATGAATATTGTGGATGAGAAACTGTGATATTATTTAACTTCAAAATAAATGTGACTTTCTTGATTGACTATGATGTTACATTCATTTCGATGCTAACAAGTATGTGTTTGTGATTCACAATCCAACGTAGGAAGGGAAGGATTTTAAGAATTAAGTGAAGAGTGTTCTCAACTATAGTGTTTTTTATATCATCAAAATTAAGATCAAAATTATGTGTTATAATTATGCACCAAAGATATCCACAAACATGAGGTTAAACTCATAGGTAAAAAAGTGAAATATTCACACTTCTTCTCTACAAAAATTAAATAGTTTTAACACGCTCTTTATTGATTTCATATTTTTTTAATCATTGTGCCTAGCTTAGCTAGTGCTAAAGAAACTTCTATTAATAAAATTAAAACTTACAAATTTTGTTGATCTATATTAACATTTGATGAAATAATTTTTAAGCATGAATTCTTCATTAAACACAATTACTGCAAATAAGATCACCTTAAGAAAGCTTTATAGGAAAATAAGATCACAAAAAAGAAAGCTTCATGGGATACTATTGAATGAAATTATTTGAATTCAACATAAAATAAAAATATTTTCAAATTTAGGTCCAAATGTTTTTTTATTCAAGGGGTAAACGCTTTTGACTTGGAGCTATGAACCAGTGAGGTCACAAATGGGGGACCTCATCCCCAAATATCTTAAAGTTCTTGGTACACATAATCTAGATCCTCTATCTTTTATTATCTCTAAAATATTTTCATGGTCTTCAATAGGCAACCTCCACCTTTGTTTGGCACACCCTCTTTTTGGTAAAGTTTCAAGATTTAATCTTGTTGCTATAACTAAATGACTATAATGTAAAACCTTTTGACCTGGCATATAATCAATAAATATAATGCCATTTGTATCTATCTTTGTTTGTTGATAGTATGTGCCTTCAACAACCACTGATCTAGTAGGATACTCTTGTCCATCACCGTATGTCATTGATTCTGATAATTTGCATTTTGGTTGCGTGTACATCTTAGTAGATAGTAATCTACACCTTCTGTATTGTCAGGATCTGCAAGAACAAAAAAAATATCTCCTGTACACACCATGTAGTAAACCATGCTCAACTTAGGTAGAATATAAATCAATTGTAAGTTAAAATTCAATTTAAAAATTTAAAATTTACTTGTAACAACTAAATATGATACATGTTTGTAATTAGCTGAATACAGAGGATCATAGATATCTACAATGTCATTATCTTCAAAAGGGTTTGATGTGGCCACTAATTGTTTTATTTCCCATTGTGAAACATACCCATCTCTAGTATTCTCACATTGTAGAGTATTTGTATTGTTCTCAATGCAATCAACACAAGAACATGATTTTTCTCTCACTTGAATTATTGGAGGCCTACTATGTCCTACTATCATGATTTGATGCAAAATTTTAATACCACTAATTATTTGACAATTAGTAAGATTTGATCAATCAATATTTGTAAATTTTAAACATCTAATTAAAAAGTGTATAAAATTGAAAATTCAATTCATGAACACATTGAAATTCAAAAAAAAATTTCATTTATGTACCTTTAGCTTCCCAAAAATATTGTGTGTTGTATATTAAGAAATGGGTAGCAAAATTAATTTTGCACCATTCAATAATTTAATTTGCATTCATTATGGCATTACCCGCAAGTTCATGTTGGTGAAATGTCAGGTTAAGAGGTTTTGTAGTTGAAAGGAAAAGACGATCTCAAAAAACATAATTATATTATTTCTAAAAATCCATATGGTGTTACCTACAAGTTTGTGTTGGCGAAGTGCACACTTCACACATGCTCTCCTTTTCCATGTCCACTCTCCTAGAAATTCCACAAATTTTTTTATGTTGCATCTAATATGTTGTTGGCTTAACCAATTAAAAGCTTTTGTAGACTTAAATTGTCCCGTGATGTTATAACTAATTTCATTTAAAACCAAGATAGTAAAAAAAAACTATATGTGTACAACATATAAGTCTAAACAAGTTAAGTAAACAAATAAATATATAATTTTAAAAATAAATAAATCAACACTTACCAACACATCCATCAAACCATATCCAGTGTTGTGAAGCATTTATTTGACATCATCTCAGGTCTTCAAAAAACATTGCAAAATAATGGGCTACATAGCTTCTATCATGACCTGTATCATCATTGATATAAAAGTGAACCTCTTTGATGATAATTCATTCATATTTGATACTTTGTACACCATCCACATGTTCTTTAGCATGCCTATAACAAACTTGTACAAATATTGCAACTTGCTTTGAATGATAATATTGACTTTGAATCTTAGTTTGAGGACTAAATGTATAGTTCTCAGAGAAATCAACAATAGAGAGAATACAACTCGTTGGAAAGCAATTCTTTGAGTCACGAAATTGCCTAGCTTGCCATCTACCACCATGACAATGTTGAATATGTGGACATATGATATTGCAAAATTTGTTCATAAACTCATTGTATGACAACTCACTCTCTTTGAGAACAATTTTTCTGGTCTCAACTCCTGACTTTGTTGAGTATTTCTCATATTCAAATCTCTTCCACATAACTTGCATTGAATGATCAATATTGTCAACCTATAAAAGATTCTTCAAATTTCCACATTCATTACATATATTTTTTATACATTGCACTTTCAATTCATTTGAATCTTCTAATTTTTTGCATAGAAGAGACTTCACAAATTGTGTTATACTTCTAGGGATGACTATATTTGGATTGATTACTGTCATAGCTTTTCTATATGTCTGTAGGTGTAGATGAAATTCAACATGATTTCGACAACAACAAGTCTCACGTATCTTATTTATACATACAAAACTTGGTCGTAGTCTCTCAAACATCCTTTGACAAATCTTCACATCTGAAAATTCTTGTTTGAATGCTTCAAAAAGCTCACTTTGTGTTGTATCTATAAAATGTTTTGGATGTGAATTTTTTTTACCATCTTCACCTTTTATTTGTATAGTGTCCCTTCTATTGGAAGAAACACGAGAGTAGTTGGTCCAATATTCAATCACCTGTTCCTTTACATCTTCTGAGATTTTATCTTTTTAGGGAACCCTGCAAATATTTACCCAATTATTCTCAATATTTCCATTCAATCTATTTCTCTTTCTGATACATCTTTGAACAGTTCTCCTAGAAACATTGAGTAATTTAGAAACTGCTTTAACTTGTCTTCTATGTGATAATTTCTTACTAGAAATTACCATCATCAATGCTCTACATGTAGCACTTAAATCAATAGCTTGACTCTTGTTTTCAATAGAATTCAATGCTTCTTGTAGGTTTTCAACTATTGTTTTCTTTAATGATCCTGATGACTTTTTCTTATTATCAACCCCTAACACTCCAAAACAGGGATCATTTCTTTCCTCCTAAATAATTTTGCAAATAACTGTGCTCTTCCAACTATAGAATTTTCTTCAAAATATTCATCCCATATTCTTTTACAGTGTAATTTTACTATGCTTTCAAATAACATATCTTCAGATGAAATATTATTGAAAGGGATTCCTCATCCATCTCTATAAGATTTTCCATACCAAGGAAAATATTTCTATGACCACCTTTAGTTTGTCCCGGTACCTGTACTCCTTGGTCACCAATAATTTCCATGGGTTCTTCTTCAGAAGATGTTACTTCATCCACATTTCTATTATCTCTTTTTCGATCATACAACCTTGTTCTTGAATTTTTATCCCCCATCACAAATTGCTTGGGTTTGAATTCACCTGCATACAAAAATAACGTACATTCAAACTTTTTGATGTTTGTATTGGATAAAGTGTCCCTAATATCATGGAGGTATGACTATTTTTTACTGTGAAAACAAGATGTGAACCCATCATTATGTATGTGGAAGCTGTTGTTTGGAATCTTCTCCTTTGTGAGAAAGCCTGATTTGATAAAAGTGGATGATCCTAGTTGATAGGATATTTTGGCCTTATCATTCGTCATGCTTGTCTCTTCTTGATATTTTGGGATATCAATTTGATCCATGGTAGCTTTTGTATCTTCTTCTTTAACTTGATCTATAATAACTTCTTTATATTCTTCTTTGATGTTATTCATGTCATTTGTTTGATTATCTATGTCCAAAGGAGGCAAGTGTCTCATTTTGGGTTTAAATGGTTAGCAAGTCCTTGGCCTAATAATAATTATTAGGGGGTAGGGTTGGTTATAGGTGATTTTTTTTGAGGATTTGGATTGTTAGGGGGTGGGGGAAGTAGTGTGTTATTAGGGGGTTGGAATGTGTTTTGTCGGGTGATATAATTTGCATGAATATAGGAGGTGGGGTGAGATTGTGTGGTTATAGTTGGGTTGGTGGGGGCATAAGTGACACTAGCATTGGGGGGAATAGTGACCCTTATGTGTGATGAAAGTGGGGGTAGGTTATTTAGGGGTTGTGTTATGTTTGTGTAAAGAGGGAAATTGGTATTTATGATGAGAGGTGTTGTGGTACTTGAGGAAAGTGGTGGGTTGGTGTTGGATGAGATTACGTTTATGGAAGAGGTTGTGTTTGTTAATGGGGGGACATTAGGTTGATTTATGTTAGTGGAAGAGGGAATATTGGTAATAAGTTGAGGTCCCACGAGATGATTGGAATGCAAGGAGAGAATTCTTTAAGAAATTAAAGATGTGGACCTTGGACTAGATTGTGGATTCTAGGATGACCTTAGGATTGATTTTTTGATGATGTGATTAAGGATGTTTTGTTGAGATTGATGGGATTATTTGATCAATTTATGGTACAAACAACCAAGGATTATGATAAAATGTTTAATATAGATCCTTAGGATGGATGATTTAGGATTTTCTTACTTAGGATAGGCAAGTTCCTAAGCAAGGGTAGATGAAAGATGATTTTGAAAAAAATAGAAAAAAGGTAGCCACTCCTTAAGCTAAATTATCAAAGATGCAACTTAAGATAGGAAAGTTCTTAAACTACCCTAAGATTAGGAAGGGTGGTGATGAGGGATGTAGATTGTTTCCTAGTGAAAATTTTGGTTTGCAAAGTGGTGACATGATAAATGTTGATTTTTGGGATAGATCTTAAGGTTGATTTTGGATGATAATGATGAAGAAACTAATGATGCAGGGGAGAGGGAATGATATAAAGCCAAGGTGTGAAGATAATAGGTGATAATAAGGGACAATTTGGATGGTGGGGGAGGGTGAGGAATAGGTTTTTTAGGAGTGAAGATGGGGTAATTGGTGATCAAGAGACAATAGAGTTACAAATTATGTCAGTCTAAACCAGGGAGCCCTAGGGGGTCGAAGTTTTTGATGTTTTCAAAGGGTATATCCAAATCCTCAACCCTTTGGTTGATTCGTCTTCACGGGTTTTGCACAAAAGACACTTCAAGCACTTGATTACAAGCTCTAAGCTCAAGTAGGTGTATAGATTAATGTGGGCTCACCACCCAAGCAAGCTTGGGTTAATACTCCTTGATACTTAGGTGGTTCTTTGGGGCACCCTTTCTCACGAAGGGAGATACCTAGAGATCTAGTGGCACAGGGTCATCAACGAACGCCACAGGCTCACCTTCTCTCTCTCCTTAGGAACTATCAAAGTTCACCACAAGGATTTCTATCTCAACCTAAGGGAGTACAAGGTGAGTAACTTCAGGGTACGATCTGCATCCCTTGCACCACACTAACCTACGTTTGATGGCTTTCTAGGTTTGCAATTTTTTTCTAGGGAGTCCTCGATATACACAAGGTACATGAGGCCCAGACCGTGAACACTAGTCTATCACAAGTGTGGATTAGGAGCTTTAGCAAGGTACTAAGAGCTCAGACCAACCCTTCACTCCTAGCCTAGAATCACCCTAGGAAATCAAAGCTCCACCAATTATGACACAACTAGATTGGGGTACAACTTTAGTTCTCCCCCCTTTATATACCTCACCGGTACATGTTGGAATCATCCCCTAGGGTGATGAAATCCCTAGGCAGCTCCCCTAAAAGGAAAGGCACACTAGGTGTTTTTGATCCCCAAGATTGTACAAAGCACGAGAGGATTGCATAAACACAAGCTAGTGACCTTATGTTTACCTAAAACATTGATCTAAACAGAATGAAGAGATGTAAAGATTTCTAATCCCCAAGATCACACTAGGTGCGAGGGGTGAGCATACATCTATTAAACCCTTCTAGGCACATAAAACAAGTTCATTTACCCTCTAATCTAACTTTAGTGCCTAAATTAGTGGAAAAATAAAAAGTCTTTCGCCAAATGTCCTGCAAAACCATAGATTAGTAGTTTTTCAATATTAGTCTTCGACAATCGACAACTACACCACTTGTTAGTCCAAGTGTTAACTCAAAATATTTAGAGTAAAACACAATGAAAATATAAGCATGAACAAAAAATAATCTAGCAACGAACATATACCATCGAAACAAAAAATAAATTAAATTAAATTACCAAATCTTTTGTTTTAGATGCTTGATTTTCCTTAGATTTAAGTATTCAACTAGATAGCTTGTGACAAATGCAAATGATTAGAAAAGTATCAATTGTTCAGTATTATATTCTCAATGATTTAAGAGCAAAAGTAAATACTAAAAGTTTATTTTAAAAAAAAATAAGAAATAGTTACTTCATTAAAAAGTGGAGGAAAAATAGAAAAAACCTAAAAAATAGACTAGTAAAAGCTGACTTAAATAGTTATTTCAATAAAAACTAGACAAAAATGGGAGAAATCTAAATTTTTTTTTCAAAAAATTAGAAAGTCAACCATTTATGTTTTAGTAGAAATTGGATGAAAACAGAAAGAAATTCGATGAAAATGGAAACAATAAAAAAAACAAATTCAAAAAAATCAACATTTCAACTGGATATGATCCGACTGAACATTATTCGACCGAATATGTTTTGGTTGGATATTATTCAACCGAATAGGATTTGGCCGAATATATCCAGATGGCAGGTGAGATGGCAACAAAGTCATCATTTTATCAAATTTCCAGAAATTTCCAACTTTTGGTGAATATTTCTTCAATCAAAATTATTTTTAAAAATAAAAAATAAAAATACCCTTTTGTAGAGCTCACAGTGTTGAATCCAAATATATATATATATATATATATATATATTGATTTGTTTTAGTATATAAATATTTTAAATTATTGCAAGTAGGTTGTTCAAAGTAAAAAAGAGGCTCAGTTGAATTAAAATAAAAATAGTAAATCATCATAAAAAAATAGAAAATATATGATGCCCTAGAGGAGAGAATCCTCTTCAAAAGGGTATATTTTGTTTTTTGAAAATGGAAAAAAAAAAGTTGACGTCAACTGAAAACTATCAAATTCGGGTTAGTTTGACTTTAAAATGTTATTACAAGAAAAATAAACATCAAAACTTCAAAAAAAATTTCATGCCCTAGATATTGAAGTCAGCTATTTGAGAAAAAAAATAGGAGAAAATGATTTTTTTTTTCTATTTGTTTCTTGACGTCAACTGAACGCCACTTTTTCTTGAAATTTTCAGCATAACAAAATCTGCTTTTAAATTGATTAAAAAATATCAGTTTTTTTTTTTTAAATTTGAAAAATTACAGGAATAAACTTCAACAAAAGTTCTACATTTTATTAGTTTACATCATTTTGAAATTCAAAACATAAATACCACTTTTATGTGGTTGAAGTTGAGAACTTTTTTTCATGTTGGTCGATTCCTTTATAAAGTGTGACACAGGTTTGTACTTTTACTTAAATATAAAGTTGTCGAATCACATAAAATAGAACTCATTACAATTGCAGGAAAAGGAAAAACACATACACAGGGGAAGTCAACATAGATTATCGAAATACAAAATTCTATATATATTCATATATATATATGTATGCATCTTTACATTTGTCGTGTTTATAGTCAAAAATAAGAAAGGCTTCAATACATTCTTCTAAATGCAAAGGGTGAAGATAAGGATGAGAATCCCCTCAATCACTTCTTATATACGCTCGATTTGGTCTAGAGAGAATAGGTTCTCATTGGATTCCACAAAGCGGGTGAACAACCCCATGTCATTGCGCTCGAGCCCAACACAAAGGCAAAGGAGAGCCACAACTTCTTTAGTGATATCATGTTGAAGTGAAATAGCGATGCATATAGTGTCGCCAACCAAGCCAACTCTTGGAAATTCACTCAAACCTCTTATAGTTGATCTCACTCTGATAATCTATTTTGGTTTAACCAAGCACTCTGCAGCTCACACTCCCTAGTCTTTCTTGCTAGAGGTGTGAATCACATTGTATATGAAGTGCTTCAGGAGCTCAGAATTGGGAACATGGGCTTGACTCAAGAATTTTTCCCAAATAATCTTCCTAATCAAACCTTCTTTGACATCATTATGGATAAGGAACACATCTCTTAGCTAGTCTTCCACTAGCTTTCTAAATTGATTGGATTCCATAGCATCAACCTTGAGAAAGTCACTCTTTGAAGAGGCATTGCTCGTAATGCTCGACATTTTTTAGTACTAAAATTAGAATGACAAGAATGAAGGTGATTTCTTCTCAATTTATGGAAATAGATTGTCATGATTGGAGATTGCTACCTAAGATTTTCCTGGGAATGGTTAACGTTTGTAAGGACAATGATTATACCCTTAAATTTAATAGAAATGGTTTTTGATGTGACATAGTTGCATTAAATTCTCAGGTTAGCAAGTTGTGTTTTCAAGATTGTGGCCTCTACTGAAGCAGTTCACACAAATATAACTGTAGAAAGGGATGTTTGTATTAAATGCAAATTCTGTGTTTTGCATGTCGCTCACACGTACATAAGGCCAGGGGGCTAGAATGCAGGCCACAATATTTTGATCACTTGTCAAAATCAAATTGAAGAGAGTAATGTAATTATGACTACTTTTAAAATAGTCATAAATACTTTTCGAAGATTAGTTGCTCTAAATTTGGGAATGATTATAAAACTATCATTTGACAAGATGACCATTACATTAATGGCCAAGATTCAAGAGTAGGGGATTATAAATCTACAATTTGGGGGACTTCGAAAGGGTCAAGATTCTTTTAGATTGCACTGTGGTGTAATGGGATGAAGGAGGAACATTTTGAATTGGACTTTAATTTCAGATTATTTATTACATGTGAACTTTGAATTGTAAGTGTGATATTTATATTGGTTTACTCTGTTGGCTAGAACAATACTTGGGGTTTTATCCTTTGTGAATAATAACTTATATTTACTCTTTCAGAATCAAAGAGAATTAGTTCATTAGAAAACCTATTCCATTTGCTATGATATTTTTGGTCTTTGTGCCAGTTCTTTAGTTCACCGCATTGATTTCATAGTTATGGATCAATGTTGGTTCACCTTTCCTATTTTCTAGTTAAAAATGTATCTTGAAATGGTTAGTTGTAACCTTTGAGAGAGTTGTGTACCACAATAAAAATTCAGAGGAAATTCACAAATGAAATTGTGATATTTCCTTGCTGTTAGTAGTTATGAATGGGGATTGTATACCTGCACAAACACAACAAACAATCACATAATTAGATCAATATGCAAGTTTAAATCCACATTCCCCATAGAATTCATTTATAATGCTCAAAATAGGAAATAAATGAAGAACATAACAAAAAAAGCTATCAAATCCTATTAAAACATGAAAACTCTCAATCCCATGGGGGAATTGGTACCATTTTGATGTGGAAAATGGCCCTTTCCCAATCCCTTGTAATCTTTGTGATGCCTTGATGATTATTTTATGATTCCTTGGAGAAAGACTTGCATAACCTAGCTATAAAACTTGAATTTATGGATGAATGATGAATGAGCAAAATTCAAAATATGAAGATTATGACTTTGCATGGAGTTGTAGATCTAAAATACAAAGGAAAGCCTCTTATTTATAGATGAGAATGTTGGAGAATGAGGCAGAAAGGATGAATGTGGGATAAAAAACCAACCAATAGCATGAAGCCACTTGTCAACATGTGAGTGGACAAAGGTGGAGCACATTTTGATGAATGTGCCAATAAATGATATTAGGTGGAATTTCAAATTTATGAAATGACATGTTGGAGGGAGAAAGAAATGACTTAAATGCCACTTGGCTCAATGCACAAGGACATGTAAGAGATATTTAATGCCTTGTTGGAAGGACACATCCACTTGGAGGAATTTTCAAACTTGGAGGAATATTCCCTTTTAATGTCATGCTGAGAGAAATTAGAAGATTTATTAAATAAAAAGAAATAATTTATTGAGAAAGTGGAAAAATCTAGAGGATTTAGGGGATTAAGACTAATTTAATCAAGATTTGATTAAATTAAAAGGAGATTAGTTGATTTGACCATTTTGATTTAAATTTTTGGATTGATTTAAATCAAAGTGAGAGGAATATGATTAGACTTAATTAAATAAAGATTTTCATTTATTTAATTAAAGAGGGATGATGTTAGATTAAATTAAATAAATATTGATTTAATTTAATAGAATCACTTTAGAGATTTAATTAAATAAAATGTATTATTTAATTAAATAGAGACTAGAGGGTTAATTAAATAACATTGATTTATTCAATTAATAGGAGATGATGACTTAATTAGATAAATTTGATTTATTTAATTAAGGGATAAAATATGATGAATTTAATCAAATACAGACTATCTAATTAAACAATTAGCAAAGGGGATGATTCGAGACAAAGCGGTGTTAATAATCAGGATCAAGTGTGATTGGTACATTTTCTGTGTCTACATTTTGCCCTATTTGAAGCAAAGTACTTGCTACATTAGTTCAAAGAATAACCTATCTCGATCAAAATTAAAAAAAATTCAATTTTTTAAAATGCCCCACTACTGCTTTGGCGATAAAATTATGTTGGTATACTGTCCCCTCGAGAGATCAGACAAAATTTTTGATTTTTGGGTGATCTCGAGAAAAAAAGAGAACAAGGTGTCAGATGGGTCTAGAAAGCCTCCAAAATGCCAAAAATGTGCAAAAGCACAAAAAAATGATGCAAATGGACCTTTGGTTGGCTGAAAACAGGCTCGAGGGTCCAAAACCCTAGTTGGACAGCTAAATAGGGTAAAAAAACCCTAACTTTTAGGCTTAAATAGGCCTCGGGGGGCCACTTCCAACTCATTTGCACACATAGCCTTTAGAAATCCTGTGTTTTGAGCTTTGAGCATTGATCGAAATGGCACAACGCATGCTTCCTCACCACATTTCCAAGCACGTGCGAGAGTACCGGAGGCTTCCCGACACAAGACTAGTGGTAAGTCATCTTGCCTCGACTTCATTTTTTCAATTTTTGAGTGCATTTATTAGGGTCTAAGAGTCAATGAAGTCAAGTGGTGCTATATAGTGCTGCTGAAAATCTCAAATCAGTGCCATGCGGGCCTAAACTACACCTCTGATGCGAGTTGTGTCGCGACAATAGAGTTTAGAATTAGGGTTTTTCTTTCAAAGTGTGTCGCACTTGCAAATAGTGCCGCAGTGGTCCTGTTTGGAATTTAGGTCTTAGGGGTCAAACTAGGTCACTTTCAAACTGCACCGCGGTGGCGGAGTTTGGAACTTTTAAGCTCCTAGCAGCAGCTTATAGTGTCGCTGACCTCTTCAAATTGCAATGCATATGTTGATTTGGTTGCACGAACTTTAAACATGATCATGATTTTTCATGAAACTTGACACAGTGAATTTCTTGATGTAGGAGGACATGGAGCCGGTCCATTCACGTGAGAAAAGATCATCCATTTTGAGAAGATTGACCCAAGACCCCCCATTGCATGAGGTACTCTAGGAGCATCTAGGGGCAATCAGATTATGGTACGTGGCATATTCCCCAATCATCTAGACACATTTGGGCATGATGACAACATTGGTGGAGCACTGACACAACAAGACTTCATTCCACCTTCCCACAGGCAAGACCACAGTGACCCTAGAGGACGTGTGGCTTATTATGCATTTTCCCATCCATGGAGAGTGAGTTATGTATGATGTGGATTTCGGGAGAGATATGTGCTATGAGATCATGGGCCTCGATGAGATCATCTTCTCAGAGGGACATATTGAGCTCGAGTGGTATAGGACTGTGGTACAGTCTTTTAGACTGATAGTTGTTGCCATCATTTTAGGGCTCATAGCACTAGATCAGTGTGGCCGATACTTTAGCCTAGGATGGGGGCTTGCTTGGGAGTGAATGCTCTAACAGAGGGCGTACTTTTCCTAGGGTCTAGTAATGTTGGCCTCCCTGTACCATGATCTACATGAGTTTTCTTGTTGCAATAGTCGGGCTATCGGGTCAGGAGTTACATTACTGCATATTTGGGCATGAGAGCACATTGTAGTGCTCTACTCTATCAGAGTTACACCAGTTGATATGGAGCTAGATAACCCTATCATTTGGAGATATAGGGGTGCATTGACCTTTTCTCATATAGGAGTAGCAGGTATTTAACATTGGCGGCGAGTCATTGACGAGATGACAGTTTTCACTTGGAGACCATACCTTGGGTAGTTGGCCTGGTATGATGATATACAATAGTTATTTTTCTCCAGGAAGGACCGATTGATGCAAGTTCATGAACATACCATGATAGAGAGATATCTACTAGACCATGTGGCCTGACAGTTTGGGGACACACAGGACCGTCCCGATGACTAGTACATGGTCATCTTCACCCATACTACAATGGAGACGATATGGGTCAAACAATGCCAACAACAGATATAGTGTAGAGATTGATGTAACTAGTGGCCAGGCCATGGCCTTATGATTAGGGATAGGTGGACCTAGGTATGACACAGGCATACATGGATTGGTTTCGACAGCCAGTTTGATTAACAGTGCCTGGTGCATAGATATTGCAGAGGAGACCTAGGGGCCGAGCTGTAGGATGGGGACAGGGCTGTGGAGGTAGAGGAGGCAGAGATGGTGACAACAATAGGGATAGGGATGGCAGCCAAGGTAGAGGAGGAGGCAAAGGCTAGCCAGAGAAGCAACTCAAGCAACATAGAGCTCAAAGGGATGGTGACGGGCATCAGGTTCAACCATGGACAGTCATTAAGACAAGTAGCTGACGCCATTGAGAGATAGTCACCAGGACCAGCCACCTATCCAACCCCCATGACAACTAGACCCAAGAGATGGGAAGATATTATAGCTATAGGTGCAAATACAGGTGTTGACCGTGGAGAGAGACCAGGTGAGACAACAAGTCTTGACCTTGACAACAGAGAGAGACTAGGCCATCTAGCAACAACAAGCTATCAAGCTACAGGTTGCACATGAGATGGGTCAGAGACAAAAATTAGAGAGTATGGTTGCATCTTCCTCCCAGACATCGTATCCATGAGGGCATATCGAGACGCCATTCAAGAGGCTGAGTATTATTGTGTACATTACCACCATGCTGTGCCTTGAGCAGGACAAGTTCTGGATTATTCACAGAGACAGGGTATAGGCCTCCAGGGGAGCATGGGGAGAGGTTGAGCGGCGAGGGGAACAACCAGCAAGGCTAGCTCATTTACTTATTAGAGACATTATTCTTTTTGAGATCCACAGGCTTGTTTTTGATAGCCCCGTGGGCGATTGTACTATGCAATTGATCCTGATTCTTGTACCATGACAGTGTATATTATTTTGATGATATATGAGATGATTCGTTATGATATGATGTGTTCTATTCTATTTATGCATTATGGATGGATGTTTCTAGTTTTTATATGCAATGGTTCTATATTTGATGTAATGATTCTATCTTATATGATGCAATGTGATGTATGATGTTATGATGCTTATGATATGATGCAGTGATTTATGGATGCATTTCTTTTTCAATATCTTTTCTATGCACTTTTATGATAATGTATGGATAATGCAGATGTTATGATATACAAAATGCTTAGACTATTAGATCTATATTATGCACCTAATGGATGATGGTGATAAAATGTATGAGATGCAATCTTTTTTCTTTTTCATTATGATATGGTGATGCATTTATGGAAGACATAATGATGCACATGATATGATGTGATGATGCTTTTATTATGACACCTATGTGATGATGCACTTTAATGCCTATGTAATGATGCGTATGTCATGATATGATGCTCATGGATGAAAATGTTTGTAAATAGATAATATGCATTTGATGTTATATGATTGTGCAAATGAATAATATTATGATGTATATGTGATGATGCAATGGATGCTTTGACGATGTATATGATATGAGTTAAATGCCTATGTGATAGTTCCCTTCATGCTTATGCAATGAATGCAAATGTATGGTTTATGAAATGCTTAGAATAACCAATCTATATTATGCAATGATGCAATGCATGTGATATAGTTAGTGTTTCCTATATGTCATGATATGATATGTGTTATGTTGATGGTTTGTGGATGTAGGATAGATGCAATGGAAATGATCTATGATTATCTGTCATGGTACCATGTTAGCGCAACAGGAAGATATAAGAAAGTAAGAGACTCCAACAATTTTAAAAAGATGACGATGATGATGATTTGCTTACCAAGGATTGGGATTTTAAAAGGACCATTTACCTTATGTTTGATAATACACATAGGCACGATGCATCAAGGTATAGAGGACTAGGATGGCGTTGCACCTAGTGTGATGGACTTTGACTTGAAAATCAGATAGGAGTACTCTTGTTCACACCTAACACATGAAACCCTATTCAAAATGCAGTTCAGATATTCCAAACATTTCAGACCAAAACATAGGAAGGCAAGCCTTCCTATGTGGTCAACAAGACAACCAAAACATCCTCCCTACATCCAAACAAAGCACATATGACCAAGGTTATATTACAAGAATATCCCACAAGCACAATAGATAAAAAGATAATGATCGTTGCCCCATTTATTTCTCTCTAAATCCCTTCGTTTGGAATATCATCGAGAGGTCATTGAAATGAGCGCAAAAAGATAAGTCAAAAGATAAAGATAAAGCACACAAACAAGCTAATGTTCTTCAATACCGCTAGCCAAGACTAAACTACAGTGATGTATGATGTTGATGTCCATTGTAGGAAGGATACATCCTAGGATATGATGTTATCAGACGATTGATTTGGGACTGATTGGATGATAGGCTATTGACACAAAGAGTTGACCAACTTGTTTACGTACTGACCCAGACTTGAGACCTTGACGTTTGAGTTTTCACTTTTAACCTGCTATACTTTTTTCTGACTGTTTCACCAAAGGTTGAGGGTGATGATTGATTTATTATGAGTGATTCTTATTGCGGGTGAAAGTGAGATGAGGATGGATGGATTTTTTTTTCAAATATTTAGATGTTTTTGATATTTTTGAAATGTTTTGAGGCTGTTTTTGGTATTTTCAAGATTTTGCCAATGTTTTGATTTGCAAATTTTCCATTTGGGGTTTTCTGAGATTTTGACCAAGATACTAACCTAAAGACCTATCCTAGGGGCCTCGGGGGTTGACCAACATATTAGCCTTTCCTATTTTATATACGCAGAGACCACGTAGTTCAATTGGCACAAACTCGATTATTGATGAGATATGAACAGATGGATTGCCAGTTTATTATGACAGACTCCTAAAGGACTAACCTAAGTGTCTTGAGGGATGATCAAAGATCAACCTTGCCTACGTTCAAAGCTCAAAGATGATGTAGTTCAATGAGATGAATCTATTTTTGACCTTTTGACTGAATTTTTGACTTGTTTTGGGATTTTTCGAATGTTTTGGGATTTTTTGATTTTATGATGTTTTTGAATTTTTTTGATTTTCTAATGTTTTTTGATTTTTTGAAGACTTCAAGAATGTACACGAATCCAATCCAATGAGAACATGCCCCCAGCATGAAGCAATAGAGTATTCCAATAAAGGAAGGACAAACTAACCTTGAGGATGGGCTGAGTAGTACTAGGAGGGATCATGATACGAACATAGGACCAAGCTATAATGCAGACGTAGATGAGTGATGGAAGGAGATAAATGGATGATGGAAACGTGATGGATGGATGATGCAAAACGAGCCATGGAGATCCTGGTGGATGAAACATACTTATTTACACAAGGTTCCTATTTGCTAGGTTTTCACCAAGGTACTTGCCCAAAGCGCCACCGAAGTGGTTTTCACTAGAGAACAATTTCTCTCTTTACTATTTTCTAATCCTTTTTCTAATTTTTTTTGGATTTTTTTCTTTTTTTCTTTTTTTGTCATCACCAAGATGCCTGTTTGCTAGGTTTTCATCAAGGTGACCATTTTTTTAGGACATTTTTTGATTTTTTTGGTTTTACACCCTGCAAGATTAGGCATAAAACTTTTTGAGATGGGAGCTGATCATGGACTCCTGTAGAGGCTCACCTTTTGGTGTTGATAACTGATATGCCTCTGACTTATAGATCACTGTAATGATGAATGGCCCCAACCAATTGGGTTCAAAATTTCCCTTGCCATCTGGATTTGGGGCATTCTTCTAATTTTCCTCGAGCACAAGTTCTCCTACCTGGAAGGTCTGACTCCTGATCTTCTTGTTATAACTCTACTTGAGTCAGTTTTGGTACACTTGCAAATGGTTTAAAGCATCCATACACTTCTCATCTAGTAGCTCTAGCTCATTCAATCTTGATACTCAGTATTCCTCATCCATGATGAGATTCTGTAGTGATATTCTCAGTGACAGGAGCTCGATCTTGATGGGTAATATGGCTGCTAATCTGTAGACCAGGGAGAAGGGGGTGGCACCTATTGGTGTGTAGATGCTCGTTCGGTAAGCCCATCAGGCGAGATTCAATTGGAGATTCCAATCACGACCAGCTTCATTGACCATCTTCTTGAGGATTTTTAGGATGGTCTTATTTGTAGCCTCAGCTTGGCCATTTCCTTGGGGGTAGTATGGGGTTAAAAAACAATGTTGGATTTTGAACTTGTGGCATAGGTAACGAACATCTTGATTCTTGAAAGGTGTCCCATTATCTGAGATAATGGCTTGAGGGACACCATAATGAAAAAATTAAGTAATTCAGGATGAACTTTGATATATGCTTTTTAGTGATATAAGTCATGGGGATGGTTTCCACCCACTTGGTGAAGTACTTAGTGGCAGTGATGATAAACTTGTGTCCACTGGATGAGGTGGGGGTGATTTTTCCAATGAGATTGAGAACCCACTGTGAAAAGGGCCATGGTGTGACAAACAGGTGAAGCTCTTGAGCTGGTGCATGGATGAGGTCCCCATGTTGTTGACATTGTAGACACTTTCTAACATAGTCATGTGTTTCTCTTTCCATTGTGGGCCAATAATACCCCGTCCTCAGCAATTTCTTGGCCAAGGTCATACCACTCGAGTGTGAACCACAAATGTCATTATGTACCTCAGTTAAGGCAGTCAATGCCTCCTCAATGTTTAGGAAACGTAACAAGGTTCCTTCAATGCTTCTATGGTAAAGGGTATCTCCTAGGATAACAAAATGAGATGATTTTTTGACAAAGGCTCTCTTGAGGTTCGGGTTATGTCGGCTGGGAGGACTCCTATTCTTAGATAAGTGTATATATCATGGTACCAGGGATCACCAGGACCAACAATTTCACACACAAATTCGGACTTCAGTACCTCGAATGCAGACACGAGAAGCTTCTCTACAAGGAATTCTTGCTTTGGGATGTCGTGTGGGATTTCTAGGAGTGATCTGATTATATCCATTACATCTTCTGCTTTGTTGTTTGCTCTTGGTAGTTTCTCAAATGTAATATCAATGAAGAACTCCTTAAGAATTTCCACCAATTTCTTGTAGGGAGTTAACTTGTCATCCTTTGTTAGATAGTCATTATTGACTTGATTGATTATGAGCTGTGAGTCTCTATAGACCTTTAGTGCCATTATCTGCCATTGCACTGCTATTCTTAGCCCTATGACAAGAGCTTCATATTCTGCTATGTTATTTGTGCAAGGGAATGATAGCTTGCATGATTTTGGAATGCAGTCCCCTTGTGGGGTTATGAACAAGATACCTGCCCCCAATCCATGCTAGGTGTAGGATCCATCAAAGTACATTTTCTAGTGATCCGCTACACTTAAGTTGAAGATTGATTCATCAGGGAATTCTGAGACAAGGGGATTTTCTAAGTAGATCAATGCCTTCGCCAGTTGGTCTACAATAGCTTGTCCTTTGATGGCCTTATGCTCTACATACTCGATGTCATACTCTGTAAGGATCATAACCCACTTGGCTATCCACCCTGTAAGCGTTGCTTTGGAAAGCAAGTACTTAAGGGGGTCTATCTTTGCGATAAGCTTTATCTAATGGGCTAGCATGTAATGTTTGAAATTTTGTGCTGTAAATACAACTGCTAGAAAGGATTTCTCAATGGATGTATAGTTTAGTTCATGGACCACCATAGTTCTATTGATATAATAGATAGATCTCTCTTTTATGTTTTTATCATGTTGTGCTAAGAGAGTGTCGAGAGCTGTTGTTGTTGCTGATATGTATAAGATCAAAGGTTTTCCTGGAATTGGTGGCATGAGGACCAACGACGTGAGTAAGTACTCCTTGATCTTGTTGAAGGCCTGATCACACTTTTCATCTGACTTGTATGCTACCCCCTTGTGGAGTAGATGTGAGTAGGGGACAACCTTTCTACTAGTTGCGCTATGAATCGGCGGATGGACTAGAGTCTTCCTTGTAAACCCTTTAGATGTTTCAGTGTTTTAGGTGCCTCCATTTTGAGAATGGCTTTGACCTTAGCAGGATCTATCTCAATTCCTCTCATGGACACGATGTACCCAAGGAGTTTTCCTGACTCTACTCTGAAGACACACTTCTTTGGGTTGAGTATGACTTTATATTCTTCTAACCTATCAAAGATGGAGTCCAATGCGGCTATATGATCTCATATTTTCGTAGATTTAGCCAATATATCATCCATGTAATCTTCCACATTTTTTTGGATCATGTCATGAAAGATTAGTGTCATGGCCCTCTGATAGGTGGCCCTCGCATTCTTCAACTCGAATGGCATCATATTCCAGCAATATGTCCCCCATGGGCAAGTGAAAGCTATTTTATGCTGGTATTCTTTAGCTATCATGATCTGGTTGTAGCCTGAGAACCCGTCCATGAAGGATAGCATCTCATGTCTCGCTGTCATATCTGTGATCATATCAATGTTTGGTAGTAGAAAGTCATCCTTGGGACATGCCTTATTTAGATCTCTAAAGTTTGTGCAGATGTAGATGCCCCTAGTGAGCTTTGAAATAGGTACAAGGTTTGAGACCCATTCTGGATAGTCTATCGGCTATATGAACCCTGCATCTAGAAGCTTTTGCAATTCCATTTTGACCAACAATGCAATCTAGGGATGCATCTTTCTAAGCTTTTTCCTGACGGGCTTTGCTTCAAGATACACAACTAGGTGATGAACCACAACCTCCAGATCAAGTCCAGGCATGTCGGCATAGGTCCATGCAAAGTTTAACTTTCATTCTTTTAGGAACACAACTAAAAGTTCCCGTTCTTTTGTGAGAAGTGACTCTACATAGAATGTTATGTGTGATTGTTCTTCTGTCCCCAAGTTGACTGGGTTGCACCTCTCGGCTAATATTGCTGACTTCTCTTGATGGATTGCACTAAGAGGAATATTGAATCCTTCATCCTCCATCACCTCAGAGAGGTTTTCACCATTGGATGCATCCTTTATTTTTATTGTATTCAAGTCAGAGAGTACCACAGTATGGTTTTCACTCAAAGACCTAGAGATTATTCTCAGATTTTCACTTTTGCGACTGAAGGATTCAATCGTTTCCCCGTAATAGGCCTGTGTGTCCAGTATGATATCAAACCCGACCTTGTGATCTCCATATGGTACCATATCTCGTAATCCCATGAATTTTGAGAGGGCCTCATCGTTTTCGAAAGTGTCCAAAATTGGAGGTCCTTGTTGGTCATAATCGATGAGTTGGGGTAGACTAGGTTTATTTCATGGGTTTGATGGTCGTTGGTCTCAAAAGATAAGGTACCAATCATGAGCAGGGAGGAATCTTCAAAAAGTATAGGCAAGTCAGTTATGGAATCCTCATCACTACTACACACATCAATTATGTCAAAGGTAAAGTTGTTTGTGACTCTACCTGTGGATACTGGTAATTGAAGGGTGGATGCAGATTGTTGAGGGGGAGTTTTGACCTTTCTAATTGAGGCACCTTTTCCAAGTATGGTCACCCTTGGAGGGGTACATTTGAGACCAAGGTTTCTTAGTCTCTTCTTCAGAATGAGGGGTTCAAATAGGTCGTTGTCATTCTGTTCAAGTTTATTGTTTGTCTGTAGACACTGAAATCTGGTCTAAGCCTGCGACTTCAATATTCTTCATAATTCGTATTCTTCATGGTCATGATTAAATAATGTCAATTATTTAATTATTCTCTAAAGTCTTCATTTCTTCTATTAATTAAATAATCTTAATTATTTAATTAATTCACACTTTTTTATTCTATCTGATTAATTAAATAAATGCTTTTTATTTAATTATATTACTAATTAACCTTATCCTTCTTGTCAAATTAAATAAATTCTTATTTAATTCCCTTTGTATCATATGTCAACTATAATTAAATAAATCCTTTATTTATTTAATTATTCATTTAAATCCCTTCGTCACTTAATTAAATAAATCTTATTTATTTAATTATTCTTCAAATATCAAATATTGAATTAAATGAATTATTTAATTCATAAATCCTATTTTAACGCATTCCTCTATATTTAGATAATTGTGTGAGTTATCTAAGTATTCACTTTGACTCGACTTGACATCTATTTAAATCGCACAGTTAACTCTGGATTTAATGTTTGAGTTGCTTTCTCGGGTAATCTCTTTGTCATATCATTCAGTCATTCAATGCCAACTCAATTGCATGTACATGCATATTAATTAAATATTCCTATTTAATTAATTAAATCTTGTGCATGCATTCAAACAAAGAGTTGCTTTAATCCACCTTTATCTTTGTCATGCAAAGATAATTCTTCTGTTTTTGAATACCAAACTCGAAGATTAAATCGTTTATTTAATCTTTATTTCTATTTCTAATTTGTATCACTCATCTCACTACTAAAAGTTATCATAATGCTTGTCTAAACCTTTGATCTCAACTGTCTGTTGATCTTTCAATCCTGACCTGTCGTTCGAATAATCAATTTTCTATAAATTGATCTATCTTTCATCATTCCAATCTCTCTCGAAATCGTATGACTTCTGGAGAAATTATCTTGAATCTTTGATGTTTTGTCTTAATCACAACACTTAGGCTATGCTTGCACACAAATACTGAAAATATGAGGGCAAGTACACTACACAGACGAAATGGAGAAGAATAATGGAGGTTATTCAATAGAATTGATCGCATGTTTGGTAAAATAGTTTCTTTTATGCATGTTGTTCTTAGCTTTCTTTTGTGCTTGATTATCTAAGCTTTGAGGATTGATTAACATAATTTGAATTGCCTAACTCTCTTGTGTGTTTTTCTCTGAGCTACATTTGGTGAACCCGATGTGAAGACACCATCTTTGCGTATCCGTAAACGTTTATTTGATTTTGTAGGTTTTTGTACAGAACAACGCATTAGTTTGATGAAACACCGCAATTGACATTTAGAGACACATCAGTTTGACAAAACGATGTAATTGACTTTCTTAACCACATCTGAGATCATAAACGACGCATCTGGAAAATAATCATGTATCTGTCATTTTCTGAGCCGCAACTGACTGGTAAAATACCGTGACACATTTGACAAAGAAAACGATGCATCCAACTGGTATATTTTTAGGTTTAGACTTCAATTCTTAGTTTCCTTTCGTGTTTTTATTTTCACTAATCTTCTATTTTTAGCGTGTGTCTTGAGGAGTTAACAATTTTTTTTTACAGATCGATAGTCAAAGAACAATATCAAAATACTAATGAATCTTTCTACAAAACGCATGTCAAAGACCCTAGTTAAATTTCTGAAACAAATTGTTTGGTAGTGTAGAAAATATTTCATTTGGATTAAAATTAACAAGTGTCTACTGTGTTTGGTGTGAAAGCACAATTGTGTAATTACCCTCACGATTTGGTACATCAAAGTATCCTGTAACATCCCTCTTCTTAATACTCAAGTAATCTCAAGAATTTACTAGAAGGTAAATAAACTTGGTAAACATGAGAGAGATTTTTTTTTTTTAATTAAAACATTTGTATAAGCACAAAAATAACATAAAGAATAATTTACCAACTAGAATCAAGAGAATTTCGTTACACCATAACATAAAGAATAATTTACCTCATAGGTTGATTGCCATAAACCATAACACATGGAGTTCACTGCATCTGGAATGTTGATATCAAACTTCACAAGACTCGATGAGTCTTCTGCTACAGAGGGAGAGCATCATCCTAGTGCTTTTCCTCCAACCGCAGACTCAAGTGGTCCCCCGCACACTTCCTAACTGGAAGCACCTCGGCCCTTCATGAAGGGTATAGATATAAGGAACTTTCAAGTTTCACCATTTGAGTCCTAGTGATGTGTCCTACAATACTCAATCGACCATACAACTCTAGATCCTTTCTAGCTAAGTAATGATCTTTCTGATTGGTCGTTCCATCTAGACACACACCTCTAACTCGTCTTAGAAAACTATCTCATCCTATAGTTTTTCTTACTTTATTTGGTATTCTAGACACAACTAGTTTGTATAGGAAAATCCATTCTAGCCAATCTGACTTAGAAATAATCCTTAGTCTAGGATATTCAATCAATGTAAAGTCTTAAGGATTTCAACCTTTTAAAAGTCCCTTATTGCATCCTTGCAATATCTAGGGTTTATGACTTCCTGTCATTTTACTCTCAAGATTCAATACCCAACATCTTGATGTGTTAAATCGAGTTTTGACATTATCATAGAATCTCTTAAGGTATTATAAAGACTCCATGCCTTGTTCTATGGTTTATCGACCTTTCATTGTCAATCAATATACATACATATATACAATGTCATAATTGACATAAGCGTTACATATTTCCTATATTCTCCTTGTTCAATACTAAGGTTTAGCTTCTCTAACCCAACACATGGAAATATCAACATCCTTGATTTTCCAAGGGGAATAACATAAGTGTAACAAATCATAAGGACCAAATGCTTTTTGTCTTTCCTAGACCACTTGGCATTGTTTGAGTTCACACTATACGTTCATGAACAAACATAGTTTCCAAGGTATACCCTCACCAATATAATATCAAGAGAATACTAACATTTCATATCAATGATCTTGATCTAAGTTAATCTTTCAAGCCTTAAAAAGATTTGACTTATAAAAGATAATGATCTATTTTCGACCCCTTGGTTTATTTGAGTCTACTGACTTTCTACATAGGTTAAGTTATGAACTCATATATAACTTCCTTTATTACTTAAACATTTATCAATCACTATAGTTTACCACCATCATATTGAATTAAGTTATGAATCTCTCCTTTTGTCTCACCTTGAGGTAAAGCATTCTAGCGATACCCAATCTTGGGCTATCTTCGTCTTTTGTGCACTTAGAACTAACATAAGTTCTATTGAACAAGAACTATGAGATTTTCATCCTTGCATTGCCTAGTTTACTCCCTCTCTCGAGATAACATAACATAAGTGATAGTCATTAATTGAAAGGCTATTTAAATGTCCACATCCTTGGCTCACCTATTCTCCTGGTTTAATTTACAAAAGACATGCAAGACTCAATTTTGCATGAGAAACATATCAAGAAGATAACACTCCTCTACTTCATTATAAGACAAGCTTTCTCAAGCTTGGTTAAATGTCCAAACTTGACTATGTCGAGGAGGGTTTGAGGTATCATACTAGATCTACCTTTAAGCATCTAAATCATTCCAAGGTAATCAAGAATTAAACTTTCTCATCATGGAGATTTAAAGAAATCTAATAATGATTCATGAATGAGTTGGGTTAAGGCATAACTATCACATTACCGATTTTAATAAACCATTATCTACACAGCGTATATATGCATACGTACAAGGAAAAGAATATTCCCATACTAAAGAGAAGAAAGAATACTTACCTTTAAGATGGTTATTTGGATATTTAGCTTACATAGCTAGATCTTTTCCAATTGCCTGAAGAATATTTGCCAATTTTCTGAACTAGCTGTTCTTATCCTCTTAGTCTCCCTCCAAGAAAAATCACCTCATAGAACGAGCGCCATAGCAAGATTACAATGGATCAAATCATTTAAGATGTATTTCTTGCTTCTGGATTTGATATTTACTATCACGATGCCAACTACCAAAAGAGAAAAGATGTAGAGGTTCTTTGAGCTCATAGTAGAGGTTTATGTTAATGAAGGTCGTAGTATATTTACTGAATGACATTTGAAAGATATAGGCCTTCATAAAGACCAGCAACGACCACTCAAGGCTCTGAGTGGATCCAAGTAATATTTAGAGCATGAGGATTTACTTCTCTTTACCGCCTCACACCCCAAACTATTAGTTTCAGACGTTAACTCATGTATTGAGATGTAGATACGGACGCCATGCTTTCAACATATGCTGTGCTTCATATCTCCTAAAATGCTTTCCTCCCTAAAGTTACCACGCTCTTGGAATTTCCCAAAGCCAGTGATTGATTACCAATGTAGTTCAGTGGGTGAGAGTGATGTTTCTCTTCCCCCCCCGAGATAGTTCTTCCCGGTCCCCCCTTCATAACTACCCATTTCCTTTGTTATTAAATAGTTAGGAAACGGTTGCCAAGAATTGGTTAATCCGTTCCTCCCTTTCATATCGACGTGGTCTTAAACTTTTATCTTCCACCTGCATAATAACGTGGATTTGCCACAATTGTGGAACCAAAGTCCTTCCATTTTCTATTAGCATTCATGAATTTTCTTCTAGATAGGAGCGATAAGCAACCTTAACCACCCACCAAATCAATTCAAAATAGAGAATATATAATTTTAGAAGTAAAATAGTTATCAAGAGTTACCAAACGGTTAGTGATTTCTTCCCCCCATCTTCCAAGATGGATTCACAAGAATCAGTTATAAGAATTGATATACCTAGAGATCTATAGAGAAAAACAATTTTCTCATTAACATGACATGGGTTTAGCCATCGTTCAGATCATGGTCTCTTCCATTCTCCGCTCCACTCTTACTCGTGGATCCCCCCAAAATGCCCGCAAGAATTAGTTATAAAAATAGATGTAAAGATGGTTATAGAAACTAGTTCTTGAAGCAGTTAGAGAGGTTACGTCTTTATGGCAAGCCATGACTTCGATGAGGATCTTCATTGAATTCCAAAATACTAGAAACTTATGTCGCCTTTGTGGCATTTCCACATAACCTCCCAAAGAATTAACTCTTACCTTTCCAAATTTCCACCATAGGCCAAAAACAATAAAGGTTGCTCAAAGTCAGATAATTTATTGGCTTCTGCGCAGGGAGCCACATTCCCATGCGGGGAATGCCCAAACATAGAGTTTGAACCCGCACTAACTTGGTGAGATCCCCACAATCTCAACAATATTTTTAATAATCTTTGAGTTTAGAATTTTTCCACGTTCACCTTATTGGTCGTGGCTAAGAAAAAGCCATTTTGTTATTAGAAAGAAAACATAAAAGTTAAAGCCATCACCAAAGATTCTAAGAGTTGAATAATTTTCATCAAAGCAATTTTCCCTTCATAAATAAAAGTTGGATCCTATCGTTTAACTCTTGGCATATGTAGCCATTTCCAATTTTCAACATATATCTTAAGATTATAATACGTTAAGAAATATTAACATCATGGGAAAGGTTGACGACATAGGTCATTACATCGTCTAGTTGGCACCTTGTTGAAACAAACGAATTCAACAATGATCATCAAAATGACTTCCTTTTGCAAGGAATCAGGTTATAATATTAGTTCCATGACCTAATAAGCCAATTCAAACTATTATAAAGAAAATAGACAAAATGAAAAACCACTTACGCAATTGAGGTCACAACGTAAACTTGTTTACGACATAAGAAGCGACGTGCTCGATAGAAAATTGTCTCAGTCACAAAACAACTAATGTTCAACCTTGACGACATCACTATCCCCAAACGACTAGGTTGACGTTAAGCAACTAGAATAGACTTAAGATGGTGACAACTTGTTCTATTCCTTGTATCTATTCTCTCCTCTCTGATGATGCTCTCCCTCCCTTTCTCGGAGGGCGGAAACCTATTTCCTGAATGCAACTTGCAATCAACAACACAAAATTAGTGTTTCAGTAATCATTTTCATAATCCTCATGAGATCATCACATCTTGAAAACTTTTAAGCACATGTCAAATTTTAGTCAAATAAACATGACTCATGAAAACATTGATTTTTCTAGCCATTTTAATTAAACGTCAAATCATTGAACATGCATAATCATCTACTAATTACTTCAAAGTAAAAAGTAAAACATAGCTAAAGTTAGGGGTGTAACATATGCTCTCCCCTTGCGCATCCATGCGATCCTGGGTGTAAGAGAAATGGTTACTAACTCTTGAACTTGGGCCTGTTTTGGTGGGAAAAATTACTCACCCCAGGATGACTCAGACCGGTAGCACCCTGAACCCGAGGGACTTCCAGCCGATATATAAAAGTGGATTCTTGGGGAAATCCTAAGAATCACACGTATGGTTCCAACGAGATGGATTCGAAAGGGGACTTTCACTGCATGGATCATGCCCTATGAATAGAATGCCCTAATTAAACACCTTTGTTTGTAGTGTCCAAAATCCTTCTATTTACTAGCGCAACAGGTCGGACCTGTGAAGCTGTCTCATATTCTTATGGTTCATGTGTAGAGATGAAGGTATGCCATGGGATGTTAATGGGTACTATAGCTTGGCTGCCTTGAATGACGTTAATGAGTCATGGAGGGGAGCTAGAGGGGTCAAGCTACTAATCATCCACCTTGAATAAGCATACCTGGGGAAACCCAAGTGAGAACTCAGTAAATACTGTCCTTCATAGCCTAGGATGTGCTTGTCTATTGTAAAATTAAAAATTATTTGAGTCCAAAATGAAATTGAAAACACTTTGTCTTATGATTGTCTTTGTTTTCTAGAACTTGATCATAGAAAAACAACGTCAGTTTTATGTCTCTATTCATTGAAAACACAACAGAGTCGCAACTGTTCACCAGAGAGTTGCAATTGTTTTGTCAAGTTGCATTTTATAGATTAGCTCACATTTGCTCTTTCAGAAATCACATCTATCTTAGGGAACCACACTTGTGATATTTTGTGACGCATCTGATAAGGTGAGCCGCAACTACAGTCTCAAAAGATGGATTTTCCACTATTGCAGAAATTTTACTAGTGCATAAGTTTAAGAAAACCACATCTGTTACAGTCTGAGTCATAACTGTCATTATGAGTCGCATATGTTGGAAACTAAAATGGATCTTCCAAATTTAGATATTGAACTTTACCAGAAACGTGCAACTGATTACCAAAAAACCGCAATTGTGAAACATAACCACATCTACTAAATTCTATGACGCATCTTCCTGATTATTAGAAAGCCAAAATTCACATTCACTGTCCAGTCAACACGATGATACCAGTCTTTCATCTATCTTTTCATAGCAGTCCTTAGACAAAAACCTAAAACAATTTGCTCAAATTTTGCATCCTTTAGGTATCATTTAGTCATTACTATAGGCGTTCTGATTCTGAGTTTTACTTTCATCTTTGAGTACATATTGCCTCTAGATTTAAACTTCTAGGAAGGTCACTTTTGCAAACTTTAGGATAGGTCCACCATCTACACTTTAGAAAAATCATAGCATCAACGAAATCTATCATTGAACCTAGTCCTATCATCTTATCATTTGACCTACAGAGAGTTCTCCTAGCTCATCAGTCTAGTTAGGAAACTCAACTTATCTTTGATCCTTTTCCTACATTGGTTCCTTGACATAACTAAATTGACACCTTGGTTAGACTTTAGGTAGTTGGTACCCTCATCTTAGGTTTACAAAATTGATTACCTTAGAAGCTTGCTTAGACTTTTCATCTTTAGATATTGTCATTTTAGACTAGCGTCATCTTAGGACATTCCTTATTTTGCATTCAGAAAATCCCAAAAACATAGACTAGATTCATATTGTCCATAGACGTAGTTTTACATTCCTTGCATATTGAGCTTATCTTACATGCTTGAAACTAGATCTAAGAGAAGAGAGAGAGAAAAGATGCTAAACCCAAATGAATTCATCAATCCATTCTCCACACGACCTCACATGACTTTATTAGACAAATTCACCACTAGAAACACTCAAGGACACATTACAACAGAAGACATAGAGGCTGCTGCATAGGACCCTAAGTTTGCCTCTTTTGTAGATGAGTACCTAGCAAACAATCGTCAATGATACTTAGCCAAATTGCTAGCTGAAGGCGCTACCTTACCTATAGGATTCAATATTAGCACCTTACAAGCTCAACCTACACAAGGGACTAATACAACAACTGCCAATACTACTATACCTCAGGTACATACAACCATACCATCTAACATACCTACACAGAGTATGACAGTCCATACGTCTCCATTTGGTACATGTGGCATGACATTGGGATTTAATTTCACTGTATGGGCATCATTGTCCACTCCCTTCGGTCCTCTTGTTGGGAATAAAAGATCTAAAACATCAACTTCTACACCAAATGTCAGTGTCATGGGTACCATACCACAGTCAACGATCATACCTAGTGTTCATGTCGCTAGTACTATACTGCAGACTACACAAAAAAGAGGCATTCCCTCATTCCAATATGGCAATCAGAATTCATCTTCCCAGATTGGCAGTCATAATCCATTCATACAGATTCTGAATCAAAATTTGTTCACCCAGATTGGTATTCAGAATCCATTCACACATAATCCAAGTCAAAACCAATTCACACAAATTTTGAATCAGAATCCATTTTCCCAAAGTGGTAGTCACAATCCATTCACACAGAATCCAAGTCAAAACCAATTCACGCAGATTCTGAACTAGAACGCATTCACCAACATTTTGAATCCAAATCCACATCAAATACCAACATTCAATTGAAACCCATCAAGAGACCCTGGATTTCAGAATACCTACATAGACTTGCATAATCCATCCAACACATCATTAACTCAGGTTGACGTCTTACAAACACAAATGCATGCACTTAAAACACAAATGGACAACATGGCGGTGTCAACTAAGAAATCATTTTCAACAAAGGACATATGCCCATTTCCCTTTGATAGATCATTGTACATGACAGTTTTCCCTCATAGGTATGTCATACCAAATCTCCCTAAGTACAATGGCAAAAAAAATCCGATAGAACATATAAGGGATTTTTTTACCATGTGCATAGATGTTGCTTATGAACCCACATATCGAATGAGACTATTTCCAAGAAGTCTTGTAGGAATTGCACTAGAGTGGTTTTCAGGTCTAGACTATGGCATCAAATCTTGGGGTGAACTGGTTGAGAAATTTGTTGAGCAATTCTCCTTCAACATAGACCATGAGATAAATATAACAACCTCGTGTCACACAATGCAAGATGAATGTGAAACTTTCATCGCTTTCTTCCAGAGATGGAGGACTATAGGCAGCGAGTGTCCTGTCGAGAAACCTGAAAAACTAAAGTTACTATGTTCCAAGAAAACCTTCATGCAAAACTAAGGAGTAACTTAAGGGTACATTGTTGTACATGCTTTTCAAAACTAGTGGAAAAAGGGGTTATAATAGAAAAGGATCTCATTGAAAAAGGAGAACTTAAGACATTGACATCCAATAGTGCCAAATGCCCCCAATGACATAAATAGATTTTGGTCTCGAAACAAAAATGTCACCAATGATGGCGTAGTTGATGCTAAAACTATGCAAGTAGGACCAATCATCACATTACAAGGACCTCACTCTTCGACCAACACGCTTAATGTTGTCAATCAACCTTCCAACATGGTCCAAAATACTCAACACCCACAATAAAGGAGGTTTCAAAAACGTGAGTTCACTCCCTTAGGGAAACCCATTGACTCTGTATTCAAACAACTGTTACAACATAATCTTATATAGCTTCAAGAGCCAAGAGAATACGATCCAGGACAATTTAAACTAGTTTGGTGGGATGACAATGCCTTTTGTGATTATCATAGAACTAAAGCACATAACCTAAAAAATTGTCGCCAACTAAAAAATATCATACAAGATCTTGTCGAAAAGAGAATTATTGAAGTTAGTGGACAGAAGCAAAAGTCATCAAACACTGATCATCAAGTATTTTCTGATCCACTACACGGCCATGGGAAAGGAACTGTCCCTAGTTCGAGTAACAAGACCAATATGTCAGCCAACTATGTAAATATCAAGCATTATTATAATAGTGGAAAAACCATTAATCACCTTCGTGTCGTCGATGAGAATATCAATACCATTACTATGAATACAACTCCTGAGTGTGCTGTCAACACTCATCGTACTAAGATCACTATCCAAGGTCCTCCATCACAACAAACACCACAACCTTCCAAGTCACAATATAACCTACTTGACCAGTTGGGGAAGACCCTAGCCCAAATCTCAATCTTGGAGCTGTTGTGTATCTCCCTTGAGCATTGATCCATTTTAGATAAAGCTTTACAAAACACCACCATCCCAAATGATATCAATGTCAATCATTTCTAGGAAATGGTGGGCTACTTGACCAATAATCATCATGCCATGTTTTTTGAACAAGACTATGCAACTGAAAAGATAAACCATAAGGATCCTTTGCATCTTGAAGTCCTTGTTGATGACACCAAAGTTAGACGAGTTTTGGTAGACGGAGGAGCAGGGTTAAATCTGTGCACTTTAAAACTGATTAAAGCATTAGGTTTCTCAGAAACATGTGTAGACACAACCAAAATTATTGTCATTAAAGTTTATGACGATGAGGAATGAAAATCAAAAGGGGTGGTAACACTTCCCATCATAATTGGTCCTGCAGTAATGGAGACAAAATTCCAGGTCTTGGATCTCACCCTTTTGTACAACCTTCTGCTAGGCAGACCATGGATTCATGCCATGAAGGCAGTCCCTTCCACATATCATCAATGTCTCAAATTCCCTTACAATGGCACTGAAATGACTATAGATGGTGACCCAGATCCATTCCAATATTGCACCAATCTAAAAGAGATACCCCAACGTCAAGTGCCAGTAAACCAAGAGGCTTCATCATCCAATTCATATCACTATGTCGATCCATCCACACTCACTCGAACATCTATTTCACCTTCATTTCCTACCACTCCTAGGATTGAGATCCAAGATAAGGGTTGTGGAGAATATTAAATGAAGACATCTTATTGTGTTAGCCATCTAATTCCTCCTAAGTCATACAGTTTACCTACATCAGATAGGAGACAATCTATGGTCACTATACACATTCCTCCCACAACAACTTTCACTAAATGGGGAGAATTAAGCAAAGAAGCCGTAAATACAAAAGATGTCACCTCCTGGCTGTATAGGGAAGATGATGAAGAACCTCTCTCACTTGCTCATATTCCTACAGATCTATATGGAAAAGGTTTCACAATCATGCAGAGCAAGGGATATAATGGACATAGTGGTTTGGGATTAAATCAAGACGGGAGGATTGAACCAATCTTTGTTGTTCAATGGCCAAAAGGCTTAGGGCTTGGGTTTCAACCAATTTAGATTGGTGTTCCTAGTACCACATCACCCTTAATCGAGGAAGTAAGTGCTTTAGAAGATATTGAGACATCTCACGAACCATCTGACCAACACCACTATGACTCCCCTGACTCAAATGAATATGAGTGGGATTCCCTATCCTCTACCTCTTCCATGAACCTTGACAAGTTATTTGGAGAACTTGACTTAATTTTAAGATCCTCAGCAAATCCATTGAATTCCTATTGATTAAAGAATATGACAAAAGAGGAATGGTTTAAACACTACTATTGGGAATCACTTGATCCTACCTCTTGGAAACCTGATACATCTGTTTCAGATAACCAAACCTTGGCATTAGGCCCACCTCTCAATCTACCTAGATCTCAACCAAAGAGAAAAAAAGGACTTAGTACAAGACTTTTGCGACCATATGAACAACTCAGTCCTTACCTTGAATCCGTTAAAATTTGATAACTATGACGATGACATGCCCTTAGTTTATCCCCAACTCATTGATTGGGACCAACAAGACACACCCGTCTTAGACATTTTTGAGAATGACAAAGCAATTGCTGAGTTCCTCGGATTACGAGAAGGCATACCTAGCGGTGATCACAAGGCTGGTTTTACCATTGACTTGGACAACAAAGCATATTTTGGGGAATCTGTTCAACCCTCCAGTCACAAAAATGAGAAAAAGAATAAACAAGATAGAAAGGACGAGTCTCTAGGTGAAAACTGAAAGATGCCTCTAGACAATGAAAAGGTAAAAATAAAGGACGCATCCGAAGGCGAAAACCTCTCTGAGGCACCTACGGATGGAGGTTTGAACATTCTCCCCATTGCACAGGAAAATTCACCCATGCTTGTTGAAGAATCAATAGAAGTCAATGTAGGCACAAAAGAGAATCCTCAACTGGTTTACTTTACAGCGTCATTGACCATAGAAGAGCAACCAAAATTCCACAACTTCTTTGCACAAAGATAGATAAAATTTTCCTGGTCATATGCGAAAATTCCTGGGTTGGATCCTGAACTTGTTCTACATCACTTCCCTTACAACCAGGTGTCAAACTAGTGAGACAAAAATTGAGGAAAATGCATCCACAAATTGCTTTACTAGTTAAGGCAGAACTCAAGAAACTGTTGGACATTGGTTTCATTAGATCAATCAACTATGCAGATTGGATTTCCAATCTTGTACTAGTCACTAAACCAACAGGGGGCATCTGCATCTGCACCAATTTCAGAGATATCAACAAGGCTTGTCCTAAGGATGACTTCCCTTTTCCTAACATAGACATGATAGTAGACGTGACAATAGGATATGAGATGTTGTCCCTTATAGATGGATTTTCAGGATATAATCAGATCAAAATTGCAACTAAAGACCAACCTAAGAAAAATTTCACCTATCCTTGGGGAATGTATTGCTGGAATGTTATGCCCTTTGGACTCAAAAATGCTGGAGCAACCTATCAACGTGCCATGACCATCATCTTTCATCATCTAGTACACACTCTTATGGAGGATTATGTCGATGACCTTATAGTTAAATCCAATACAAGGGCATAACATTTATAGGTTTTTAGACAAGATATTTCAAAGGCTGGAGAAGTATAAAGTGAGACTCAATCCCAAGAAATGTGTGTTTGGAGTAAAGTCAGGAAAGCTTTTAGGCTATATCATTTCTAGACGAGGCATTGAATCCGGCCAAGGAAAAAGCAATCATAGACATGCCTCCACCAACTAATCTTAGTCAACTAAGGACATTACAAGGAAGACTGCAATCCATCAGAAGATTTATAGTGCAGTTAGCAGATAAGACACACCCTTTTCAAATTTACTTAAGAAAGGGGTACCCTTTGCATGGAGAGTTAGGTGCGGAGAGGATTTTCAACTAATTAAAGAATATCTACTCACACCACCAGTATTAATGCCACCTGTTGAAGGATGACCATTGATTCTTTATATTACAGCAACCCATTCATCACTCGGAGCATTGCTTGCACAGAATGACGATGAATGTCATGAAAGGGAAGTCTATTATATCAGTTAGACTTTGGTAGGTTATGAGCTCAACTATAGTACCATTGAACGTGCTTGTCTTGCAGTAGTATTTGCTACTCAAAAACTAAGGCACTATATTCTAAACCATTAAACAATGCTGATTGCGAAAATAGATCCTTTGAAATATCTTCTAAGCAAAGCAACATTAATAGGGCGACTGGCCAAATGGGTTATGATACTTAGTGAGTATGATATCTAGTATGTAGAGAGAAAGGCTATTAAAGGACAATTCATTACTGATCAGTTAGCTGACACACCAATACAAGAAGATCACCCATTAGTTGTAGAATTTCTTGATGAATTTATATTCACAATAGACAGAAACATAACATGGAAACTGTACTTTGATGGCTCACATACAAATCATGACTTAGGAGTTGGTATACTGCTTATCACACCATAGGGTGATTCCATCCCTAAGTCATTCAGGATTGCATTCCCATGTACTAACAACATAGCAGAGTATGAAGCTCTAGTGACAGGGTTACGCATGGCAGTCAAGTGGAAAATTAAGAACCTACAGGTATATGGTGATTCTCAACTAGTAATTAGACAAGTAAATGATGATTATGAGACTAAGAATGAGAAGCTTGCTCCATACAAACGCAAGGCTGATAACTTTAAGGAGTACTTTGACAAGGTTGAATTTCATTAGATACCGCGTGTTCTAAACAGGGCAACAGACGCTATGGCTACTATTGCATCACTTCTAGACATTCCTAGCAACGTGCCAAAGTTTGAGTTCTTGGTAGAACAACTTTTGGTCCCAGCCTACGATATCCCAAATTCTGAGATGGTACGTGAGATTGTTGGTCCTGATTCCCCATGGTACAAAGAAATCTATGACTACCTTCATGCCGAAGTCATACCCAATGGCCTGTCAAACAACCAACGTAGGGCATTCCTCCGCAAGTCAGCCAAATACACCATCGTTAGAGACACCCTATATAGATGCGCCTTAGATAATACCCTATTGAGATGTCTTGATTTCAATGAAGCACATGCAACCTTGTGTGGGGTGCATGAGGGTATATGTGGTTCCCATTCTAGCGGTCCTACCTTAGCCAAAAAGATTATGAGACTGGGTTATTATTGGCCTACTATGGAAAAGGACTCATATGTCTTTGTAAAGAAATGTCGCCAATGCCAAGTTCATAGAGACTTGATACATGCACCAACACAGGAGCTCCGTCCTATAACATCACCATGGCCCTTCGCCCAATGGGGACTCAACCTCATAGGTAAGATCCATCCCACATCATCCAATGGCCACAAATTCATCATCACTGCCACTGAGTACTTTACGAAGTGGATTGAGGCTATTCCAATGACATACATTACCGACACACAGATCTCTAAGTTTATTTTGAACTATATCATCTGTCGGTATGGTGTCCCTCAATCCATAATGACGGATAATGTCCGCCCATTTAAGAATCAAGAAGTCCGCCATCTTTGTGACAAATTTCATATTCAACATCACTTTTCCACTCCATACTACCCACAAGGTAATGGCCAAGCAAAGGCATATAACAAAACTATCATTAGAATCCTCAAGAAGACTATCAATGATGCTAGCCGTGATTGGCATTTACAGCTTAATCCCGCCTTATGGGCTTATCGCACAAGTATCCGTACTCCCACTGGCACCACTCCCTATTCACTAGTATTTGGTTATGAAGCCATTCTTCCTATTGAGGTTGAGATTCCTTCCCTGAGGGTATCCTTGAAAGGGCACATTGATGATGAAGAGTACCGAGTATCAAGAGTCCATGAGCTAGAATTCCTAGATGAGCGAAGGCAGAAGGTACTAGACCATCTCCAAGCATATCAGAATCACCTTTGTCGTAGCTATAATAGGAAGGTATTGAACATAAACTTTGACATTGGTGACATGGTCTTAATGGAGAACCCAAAGAATCAAACATATAGAGAGAAGCCAGGAAAGTTTGAACCTAACTGGTTAGGACCGTATATTGTTACAGAAGCCTTTGGATCAGGAGTGTATCAACTCTCTACTCCTGAAGGGGAACTATTTTCCTCACCAATCAATAGTCTTCATCTAAAGAAGTTCTATGCATAGCTTCTGAGGGCCTTGTCTTAATTAGTAAAAATACAAAAAAATCAAAAAATCAAAAAAATCGTTACCAAGGTGAAAACCTGGCAAACAGGTGTCTTAGTAACACCAAAAAAATTAGAAAATCTAGAAAATAGTAAAGACAAATAATTCGTCCAATATGAAAACCACTTCAGTGGCACTTTGGATAGGTACCATGGTGAAAACCTGGCAAACAGGCACCATGTGTAGTTGACTCTGCTCCTTTGTCTACTATTATTCTAATCTAACACTACCCTGTACATAGTCCACTACCTTGTACATATTCCTTATCCCTATACATACTACCTATCCCTATACATATCCCTTAGCTTTCCCATCCATCGCTTGTACATACCATTCATAATAAGTGGTATTCTTTCCCATAACTTGGAATGATTGACATCGAGTGCATTTCAGTCCATTAGGGTTCGTCACATTCACTATCACACACATCTTCTACTTGTAGTCAATTTTTTCAGTCAAAGTCAAGTCGAACTACGAGGTCTCTGCGTGTATAACATAGGCAAGGCCATCAATCGATGAGCCCCCAAGGCTGCACTAGGTCAGTCCTTTAGGGTTTGTCATCACACACTGTCAATTGTCAACACATCATATTAAGTCACGCATCAATCTGGTGAACAAGTCAGCAATGTCTCTGAGTCAAATCAAACAACTTGCCAAAGTAACAACCAAAACGAATCAACTTATGTTTGCTACAGGATGTGTCCTTCCTGGAAACAAACACTATCAAAACAATCAACCTATGTCTTATTTAGGATGAGTCCTTCCTGAATACTGATATCATAAAAACAATCTATGTCTTATACAAGATGAGTCCTTCCTGCATATCGACATTGTCAAAACAATCAACATAGCCTTACACAGGATTATCACATCAACCACATCAGACTCAACGTCTTATACGATACATGTCTTTCTAAAATCAGGCTTTGTCATGCCTTCTATAGAGAGTCATAACATTGAAACCAGACTCAAAGTCTTATCTAGTATGTGTATCTCCTAAAATCAGGCTCTATCAATCAATCCTTCTATTAATCAAAACGAATCAAACAAACAAGATCAAGTTTTGGAAAATATTTTACTGACTTTTTGAATTTATGGCTTATTTATCTTATCATTTCACTTGACTTTAAGATGAGGATTATGTTACTAGCTTTCTCAAGGATGTACCATTAAGGATTTAGAGAAGCAACGATGTATCAAAATTCTATTTTCTTGGACTGCTGTCTGTCAACTGTCTTTTAAATTTGGACTTTGAGTCATGTTACTCGTTTCCTCAAGGATGTCCCATGAAGGATTTAGAGGAGCGATGACGTCTCATGAATCGTCTTTTATTTTTTTTGTTGTCTGTGGTTTGTCTTGACAAAAATACTGGGGCAACTTGTGCCCTTAGTATGAGTTAACGACAATCCTTGTCTGCAACTGCCTGTTGTTAGCAAGTGGATGATCTTGCACACCTTGATCTATGTCATATCATGGTGTTTTTCTCCATTTGTATTAGTTCCGCCCAATGATGATAAAGTGCAACACCTTTTGTGATACAACGAAACATCGAAGATTTCTAATCCTAACATCCATCTCATTTCTTTTATTATTTCTCACTCTTTCTTTCTGCACTAACAATTCTTCTTTCTTGCATTATGATGGAGTCCTGTGACACACACAAATAATAAGTCATCCTGCATACACATTCAAGTTAGAAAATATCATTTCCAAATCATATATCATCAATCATACATACATCTTGCATTTGCAATATATAAACATATAGGCATTTATCATATCTAGGACATCATGGCATAATAGAAATTCATCATCATAGATTACATATCATAAGAATCCCATGTACATAACAAATGTAAATACATGCGCCACATTACATCTGTATAGCATCACATGTAGAAAGCATTGTACATATAACAACATATTGCATCTCACAACTATAAAATGCATACATCACATAGAATCAACATCACATCATAGGCTGCATAAACACATCATAAAGTAGATATGATCATCCATCACAAGGAATATCATATAAACATAACATGTATCAATAAATGACTGCATAATCAATAAATAGAAATGCATATCATAAGAATTTCTGCCAAAATCATATATATATATCCCTCAAAAGTGTCACATCACAATGTCATAATGTATCAATAAATATGGAAGCCCGCAGGCTATATGATCATAATACAATGTCTCAGTACATATCAACAAATGTCCCTATCCTAAATTGCCACTGCTATCATGACTGGAGTGTGCGGATGACTGATGCCGAGAACCAAATGACTTGTGCCTTGAATGTGGCCTATCGTATGGGCCAGCTCTGCGTGGCTGCTCAACACCCTCTGTGCTAATTGTCCTGCTATTGGTCCTAGTCTGGGACCTCTCATTGTGTGCCTCTGAAAAAATTAGGGCCTGTCTATTTGGAGGAACTGCTGTCTCATACAAATCTCTGTAGTAAGTGGCCCTCTCCCCAGCTCTGACTAACTCTCTAGTAAATGCAACTGTCAGCCCAGTGCATAGAGCTCTAATCTCTGTAAATCTCTGCTTGGTCTCCTACCTTCGAGCTATGGCCTGATCTTTGTCCATGATGGCTCTGTCCCTCTCCATTCGTAACACATCTCTCTTAGACATCATGACCCTCATTTGCTCCTCCAAGGACGCAACCTGGGCATGAAGTGTAGCAGTGTCGGGATCAACTGCCCTTGTGTCAACCTATCTCACCCTCTGCACACCATCATCCTCATCCTCCAACTCCTCCAAAATCCTATCACGAATCTCTCACTCCTGATCATCATTCTGATAGGCACCAAGTAAGCCCAGGGCATCAATCTCTGCCTCCTCTCTATTTGCCTCCTCCTTTGTATGAACCTCTGGAACGGCCTCCTCGGAGGGATGCTCCTCATCTCTCCCAACCTCAACATGCACTTCCTCCCCACCTCTACCAACATCAGGCATATGCACATCCTCCTCCTGTCTCTCCTCATGGATAGGTGATAATGGTGGCCCTCATCCCCTCTGTCCACGCCTCCCTCTCCCACCACCTCGCCGATCACCTCCCCCACTATCTCCATCATCACCACATCCCCCTCCACCTCTCTGACCTTTGCCTCTGCCATGCATGCCGTGCGGTCCCTTCCCTCGCCGCTCTATCGGCGCAGCCTGATCTAGATTTGTAAGGGGCATCGACCTGTGCACGACCCACCACTAATCGTATACCTCGGTGGTACCTGGGTCTACCACACCATCTCTCCATCTCCATTGAACTGCCTGCAATGCGTCAATCTCTACCTCAGCAGTGGCCACTAAAATTTCTAGACCCCACAGGGGAATCTCTCGCGAGGACCTCGCAAACTTTGCTCATCCTCTAGGATCATCCTGAATCTCTCTGAACTGCTGTAATACACAATCTGGAAAATGTCGCTCTATATTGTGAACATGTGAAATAGTCCGCCCAATCAGATACTGTGTTTGGCGGCAATAGGGAAAATGATCGTCCTCATCTGACCACTCTGAGCATCCTAAGTATGGTCTCCATGTAAATTAAGCCATGGTATCAATAGCATGTCTGAAATACCCGGTATCTCCCATGTGGTGCTGAGTATTAGCCCCTGCATAACGAAAGGCATAAGGGGCTCCGTGCTGCACATCAACTGTAATCGGTGGACGAAAAAAATGGCAATGTGTTCCCACACCCATACCATCAAGAGCGTGGTACCACAACTCATAGACTGAGCCTCTTGATAGGCTATATCATGCAAATGAAAGTATGACATGTCGAGAAGATAAGGACCCCAAGCATATACCTCCTGTCGCTCTAACATACCCACTAGCATCTCTCCCCAACCCACAGGAAAACCATGACTTCGACGGTCAGGAAGGACTATACCACCTATCAGTGTACATAATAGACAGTCTAACTGTCTATACCTCTGTGCCAATACACGCCATCTAATCTCATAGTGATCAAAACCTAACTGTCTAATATCTGCATGTGGGTAATATCTGCACATCTCCGTGAAACCCCTCTGGGTATCATATCTCACCCTCGTGCCTCTGATAGGAAGTCTCAGAATCTTGTAGACCTCCTCCAAGGTAACTGTCGCCTCTCTAGTAGGCAGGTGAAACGAAGAAGTCTCTGAGTGCCACCGCTCGCATAATGCTATCAATAGACCCCGGTTTTCCCGAATGGCGGGCATGTCTGTCACATGAAGATGACCCAAATGCCATAAGAATTGTTTCTCCGTGCTCCATAAACTATCTCGAAAGCAAAAAGTCGATGGTATCAACTCTCGCATATACATAGTGTCCAAAACAACCTGCAATGGCATTATACATGCCTCATGTCATCATCAATCACCTATCCTAATGCAAAGTGACAAAATCAAATGCTATTCAAATGCGTCATTATTTCGCATATGCGTCATTATTTTTCACATGCGTTGCAGAAAACCAAATGTGTCATTAAATTTTGCATATGCATCAATCTTTTTCACATGCGTTGCAGAAAACCAAATGCGTCATTATTTCTCACATGCGTCACTTTCAAATGCAAATGCGTGTAGAAGTAGCAAATGCATCTAAACATCAAATGCGCCTCTGTCTAATCAGCGCAAAACAATATCCTGCTAAATGCAAATGCGGAACGAAAATATCAAATGCGTTGAAAAATAAACAATTGCGGCTATTTTAAATACAATTGCGTTGCTATTTCGCGCATGTGTTTAACTAAAATACAAATGTGGTGAACTATGGAAAACCCACGCTAACCATAGATGTAAATTTGCATATGCGACGTTTCGCATATAGATGCGTTGATTACGCACCCATATGCGACTTTCCAAAAAAGTGACGCATAAGAAAAATTGAAATTAAATGCATAAATTAGCGCAAAAATCAAAAATTCAAAAGTTGAGATTAAGGTACATACCGAGGGGTCCGCGTCAGCTGGCCGCTTGAAGGTTTGGATCCTCTATGTTCGATGGTGGGTGTGTGGAATGAGAGACATCTTCGCTGAGGGTGTAGAGCAAAATCTCAAATCTCAAAGCTATGTGGCTAAAAATGAATAGGTTTTTACCCCATTTTCTATTTATACCTAGGGTTTTGGTGGCATTCCTTTCTACTAGCTGCGTCAACTTCCAACTTCAATTGACCCGTACCCATCCTTAACACTTCCAACTTCAATTCTGTCAACTCCATTGCATTTCTGGCTATCCAATGGACTAATCGGGATTATTTCCAAATTTTTTTGAATTTTTTTGAAATTTTTTCAATTTTTCCTGAGGGGGCATACCTTCACCGTTTACACTGGGCATTATTGGGGCATATTTCTTATTGATTTTATTTGAAACAATGCGAAATGACATTGTATCAAAGGGAAAAATGTAGACAAAATCTGGTCTAAGCCAACTTCAATATTCTTCATAATTCGTATTCTTCATGGTCATGATTAAATAATGTCAATTATTTAATTATTCTCTAAAGTCTTCATTTCTTCTATTAATTAAATAATCTTAATTATTTAATTAATTCACTTTTTATTCTATCGATTAATAAAATAAACGCTTTTATTTAATTATGTTACTAATTAACTTTATCCTTCTTGTCAAATTAAATAATTCTTATTTAATTCCCTGTATCATATGTCAACTATAATTAAATAAATACTTTTTTATTTAATTATTCATTTAAATCCTTTCACTTAATTAAATAAATCTTATTTATTTAATTATTCTTCAAATATCAAATCTTGAATTAAATGAATTATTTAATTCATAAATCCTATTTTAACGCATTCCTCTATATTTAGATAATTGTGTGAGTTATCTAAGTATTCACTTTGAATCGACTCGACATCTATTTAAATCGCGTAGTTAACTCTAGATTTAATGTCTGAGTTGCTTTCTCGGGTAATCTCTTTGTCATATCATTCAGTCATCCAGTGCCAACTCAATATCGTGTACATGCATATTAATTAAATATTCCTATTTAATTAATTAAATCTTGTGCGTGCATTCGAACAAAGAGTTGCTTTAATCCACCTTTATCTTTGTAATGCAAAGATAATTCTTCTGTTTTCGAATACCAAACTCAAAGATTAAATCTTTTATTTAATCTTTATTTCTATTTCTTATTTGTATCACTCATGTCACTACTAACAGTTATCATAATGCATGTCTAGACCTTTGATCTCGACCATCTGTTGATCTTTCAATCCTGACCTGCTGTTCAAATAATCAATTTTCTATAAATTGATTTGTCTTTCATCATTCCAATCTCTCTCGAAATCGTATGACTTTTGGAGCAATTATCTTGAATCTTCGATGTTTTGTCTTAATCACAACACTTAGGCTATGCTTGCACACAAATACTGAAAATTTGAGGGAAAGTACACTACACAGACGAAATGGAGAAGAATAATGGAGGTTATTGAACGGAATTGATTGCATGTTTGGTAAAATAGTTTCTTTTATGCATGTTGTTCTTAGCTTTCTTTTGTGTTTGATTTTCTAAGCATTGAGGATTGATTAGCATAGTTTGAATAGATTAGATTTGAATTTCCTAACTCTCTCGTGTGTTTTTCTCTGAGATACATTGTCATAGCCCATATCGAGCATCATTTGTAGGCCTTTTCTACTTTCATCCATTAGAAGATTAGGCATGGGCCTTTAATCTTGATATAGGAGACTGGATATGTCTCTTTCATCTACTATTTCCCAACTTAGATTCCCCCAACTTTTGAATCTAGAAGGGTTTGATTTGAAGGTATGAGATGATGTTTTAGTTGGTTGGGGTTGCCCATGAGTCCTAGGAGATTGAGGTAACTCTCCTATGATGAAAGAAATTTTCTTCATTCTATAATCACCACACCCATTGTCTTGGATGATGACCTTGATTTCAGATATGTTAGGGATGACAGGTGTCTTTTTCTTAGAAGTAGAGGCTAATGTAGCTGGGTCTACATATAGAGTGGTTGGGCCTTCAACATTTTTTAGAACTTGGGGGATTTTATAATATTTTGCTTCAAGGCTTTTGCAGTAGGCAAAGGGCTCGGTCACCATGAATTGTGACCTCCTAATTTTGGTATGGGAACTTGACACATTGGTGGAAGGTGGAAGCGACTACTTGCATCCCATGGATCCATGGACGCCCCAGGAGGATATTATAGGGTAAATCAAGGTCAAGGACCTGACATGTGGTTTCCATAATGGCTGGCCCTACTTGAATAGGAAGCTGAATAGTGCCTTGAGACACTCTTTCCTAATCATCATAAGCTTTGATGGTGATGCCCTTTCCCTTTTCAATGACATCCTTTGAAAATCCCAGATTCTTTATTAATTTGAGGGAACAAATGTTGAGATCCACATCCCCATCCACCAAGACCCTTTTGACTTTGTTTTTATGAACTAGGACTTCAAGGTGGAGTGCACGATTGTGAGATGTTGTGCGGGGAAGTCCTGATCAGAGAATGTTAGGAAGCTTGAGGTGGTGATATTTCGAACCATAGCTTGGAACTGGTCAGCATCAAGATTTGCGGAGATGGTGGATGAAGCCAATGCTCCCTCTAGGATTTTCCTATGTGCTGGCGATATCTTCAACAACTCCATGATGGAGATCTGAGCTGGGGTTTTTTTCAACTAGTCTAGGACATTGTAACCATGGAGAACAAACTTCAGATTGGAAGTGGATGCTCTAGTTGGCTATGATGGTCCAACAATGGTGACTTTTCCACCATGTGTGGTGACTCCACAATCAGCTTTGGCTCCTTTGATGGTGACAACAATGACCATTTCATTAATGGATACGACAACATGATCATACACATGGTTTGCGTTGGCATACTTTTGTTTTCTACAGTTGTTCCCTTGGTTATGATCTGTCGTCAGATTCATGTATACTTTTTAGTTCTTATTCCCAGCTGGTTGCTTAACATTTATGATCTTGTCATCAATGAGGTCTTGGATTAGATTTTTCAACCTCATGCAACTGGGTGTTGTATGCCCCTTGATTTTGTGGAAATCACAAAGGTGATTCTCATTGTACCACGGTGGTTTTACTTGGGGTTCTTGATAGTTCTCATAAGTGGGAATCTTGATGAGATTTTTGTTTATTAGTTTCTTCATGATAACTTCAATTGGTTCCCCAAGGACAGTGTACTTCCGCTTTGGGGGATTTCTATTTCGTGGGGGTGGTCCCCCTTGATTATTTAGGTTGTTGACCTGATTGTTGGGTGGTTGTTGTGATACCGCATTAGCTTGCATGTTGTTTCAATTATTGTTTTGTGATTGTTGGTAGGTATGGCTATTTTGCTTCGAAGCACTGATTATGACCTTGGCATTCGCCACACCATCATTGGTGACATTTTTGTTTCTTGCCCACATGCGAGGTTTCTCATTATAGCTGGTGGATGCGTGATTGTCTTGATTTTCTTGATATGAAGGTGTTCCCCCTTGTGCAATAAGGGCTCGTTCAATGCTAAGCACCTTGGGGATCAGTTGGTCGTAAGTCGTGATACATTGTACCTTAAGATGAAATGCCAAGGTTTTCTCAAGGTTGGTGATGATGGTGCAAAATTGTTGTTCTTTAGGCATGGCCCATTTGCTTCTATTGGCCTTGGATTGCCATCTTTGTAAGAAGGAAGTGAATGATTCCCCCTTAGCTTGTTTAAGAGTAGATAGTTCCTCTAGACTAACATCCATACCGATATTGAAGGCGTAGTTTTTTATGAATTTTTCTACGATCTCTTGGAACTTTTTGATGCTAGGAGGAAGGCGAGAGAACCACTCCATGGCGGGACTAGCCAAACTTCAAGGAAATAGCCGCATCGGATATGTATTGTCATATGCAACTTCCATGCAATGTACTTGGAATTCCCTAATATGATCTTCAGGATTACCAAGCCCACGATATTTATTGAATTTAGGGATTTCAAACCCCTTTGGGAATGGTACCATTGTAAGGCTCCCGACGAACCGATAGGGACACAAGTTGCTTGGTGTCTTTGTTGTTTTCCTTGATTGGAGATCGAGCACTTGCTGTGAGAGCAACTTGATTTGTGCTATCACGTCATCTTGCGGATCAGGGGGTGGAGTGAATGTGTTATGAATTGGTCGAGGTGTTTGAGTGATGCCAGGGGGAGTGTTGGGTTTGTTGGTGGGGTTTTGTTGCAAGCTCTTCTGTGTGATCAAGGCTTGTTGATATGCTTGCATTTGTTGTTGTGCCAACAACGCTTGTTGTTGGTCTTGTTGTTGTTGGTCCTATTGTTGCTGTGTCAACACTGCTTGTTGTTGGGCTAATAATGCTACTTCTTGCTATTCTTGGTATTGTTATAGAGCTTGCTGATATGCTTGTTGTTGGGCTACTTGTAGTTGTGCCTGGTATTGAGCTTGTGCTTGCACTTGTTGAGCTTGGTATTGGGCTTGCGCCTACACTTGAGCTTGCAATTTTTGGATAGCTTGTGCAGGCTGGCAGCTTGAGCTGCTTGCGCAACTTAGGCAGCTTGCTGTTGTAATAAGGCTTGGGCTTGAGCAGCCTGCTGTGCTTGTTGTGCTTGTTGCGCTTGTTGTGCAGCTTGGGATTCTTGTGCTTGCTGAGTAGCTTGGGCTTGTTGAGCAGCTAGCTGTGCAACTTGTTGATTCTGAATTTGCTGAATTGCCTTTTGATAGGCAACTTATTGAGCAACTTGCAACGTGATGCTATATGGGTTTGCCATGTTTGATTTTGGAGGTGGTGGCGGCGAATTTGGGATGGTGTTAGTTGCCGTGATGAGGGGTGCTCCAACTAATATGTTTGGTCCTTGAGAGACCACATTTATGGATGGTGTTATAATTGATTGGGTTGCTTGGACAGTTGCCATCAGTTGTTGCGATATTGATGACAAGATTAGAAGATTCAACATGATGTTTTGATTGATGATCAGGGGGTTGTTTTGATTTTGATTGAGTGGTGGTAAAGGAGTTAACCCTAAACTGAGAGGTAGTGTGGATGTTAATGGAAAAGGTGGAATTGGTGGAAAAATAGGTGGTGTACTCCCTTGGGGAAATGATGAAGATGAAGGGTCAAAGATGCCCCCTGGTACAAATAGCCCACCTCCTCCTTGTGAAGTCATAGGGAGAGAGGTTTGTGTGTTGAGAGGGTATGTCGGTGTCGTGTGAAAAGATGATGATGGGTCATTGGGGTCTTGAAAGGTGAGCAGAACATGTGGGTGTAACTGATTTAATGGGACAGATTGACCCAGGATAGTGTTTGCATCCATATCTTGATTATTCACAAGGGAGTGTGTTTGTAGTGCATTAGGAAATGAGCTCCCCTTGTTTACAATTGGTTGAGTTGGAGCAATGGATGATGTGATTTGTGGGATGCTTTGGGTGATGCTTTGAAATGGAGGTGTGGATAAGATTAGGGGTGTGGATGAGATTGGGGTCATGATCTCAAGAGGCTTCTCCACAATAGTGCTTACATCAAAATCAGAAGGGAGTTTAGCCCCTTCTTTAGCTAATTCTAGCATGTATTGGGAGGGATTGAGTCTCATCATGGTATTGAAAATTCTGTGGGTTTCGAGATTTTGAACCATTTCAATGATCTCATCTTGTGTCATCCCTAAGACATTATTGGTGACGTCTTCCACTTGGCCTTCCTCTCAAGGATTTTTTGTTGATAGAGGAAGATTGGTTAGGGGATTGCTTGATCTAATGGGATTGATTTCAGAATTGGTTTGAATTAGGTCACTTGAAGTTGATGTTTCTTTGTTCGTTTCCATCTTCTTCTTGTGTTGAGACCTAGCTTGCACCATAAAATAGGGATCAATTTTCAAGAATGTAAGAGATGAACATCTAATTCTTTGGATTGATCTAATCTTTAGGTACAAAAAAGAAAGTCTAAGACAATGAGGATCAAAAGGATGATGATGGTGATAATGAAAGGTGGAGGATTGGTGGATGTTTGAACTCTTAGGAAGCCTTGAGGGGGATACTAAACTTTAGAAATTTGGATTGATTTGATTTTGATTTGGGATAATGAACTCATAAACTCTAAAAGGTTAGATGTTGTCTTAGAGTGAACTTGTCCACAAGATGATAATTTGACTAAGTGTGCAAAGAAGGATTCATCTATACACACATAATAAAACAAGATGATTTGGATTTTTATTTATTTTTGATTTCAAGAGGATTTGCCTAAAGTTTAGCATAAAAGATTTTTTCAAGATTTCCAAGAGTTGTTGGTGAGGTGATTTTTGATTTTGATGTTTGAAGGATGGATGAAAATTTGATTTTGATCCTAAGAGACTTAGAAAGACTTTTGTTTACTAGACCAAGGTGTTGAAGAACATGCTAATACTTCCTAAGTGAGATATTCAAACCTTTGAAAGAGACTTGGATTTTGACAATAGTAAAATGAATACAAATTTGGATTGTTTCTTGATGCACGTTTGTAAAAGTTGAAGGTCAATCTGTCTCTAAACTTGTAAAGTATAGACAACCTTTTCTTGCGAGCTTTTTGACTAAGACCTTTGGTCTTTGGTTTTTGGATCTTGATCTTTTGGGAAATCATTTGAAAGAGAACATGTGTGAGGTTCAATTGTTTCTTGGCTTGCTTAATGACTTCTTTTTACCACAAAAAATTCTTGATTAGGTTTTCAAATTGAATGTCCAATGTCCCATTTTCTTCTCATCCCACAAGGTCCATTATGTGGAAATCAAGGAAATTAAGGCAAAGGTCCCCTATTGTTGACTTTAGTGAGCAAATTGAGATGTAAATTAAAATGCTTAGAAACTTCTAAGGATAAAATCCCTAGGGCAAGCAATAACACTTGAATTTTGTCAAAGATATTTGCTTCCTAAAGGGTTTGAAATTTGATGATCATGTTGAATGTTTGTTTTCCAATGTTTGAGATCCAAGGAAAGTGTTTTGATTCCAAGAACATGCACAACCCTATGGATATTGAGACAATATTTGTTGAATCCCCATTTGGATAAATCCAACTACACCTACTTTTAACAGATGATTAGATGCTTAACCACATAGGCTCCCCCTTATAGTGCACCCGCTTCTTGGGGCAGCCAAGCATCAATACCCATGAAACTCCCATGGCATACTTCTTATCTCTACTAAAAGCCATAAAAATGTGGGGCGGCTTCAGAATGACCATTCTTGCACCAACAAATAGTTTAAGGATTTTGGTCTTTTAGACAAAGGGTTTTAATATAGGCATTCCGTTCGTGGGGATCATCCATGCGACAAGAGACCATTACTACCCTTCTTGTCGGAACAATCCTTGTGATGCTTGAACTTTCCTCAAGTACCCACACTTATATACCAGTTGGAAGTTGCTTGGATTTAGCGTGTTCTTGGTTGGGTTGTTCCCTTGGGTGATTACTTTTTCCCACAGACCTTCTAAAGATAGAAAAAAGTGAGCAAGTACATCCGTAGTTTGATCGATCTTTGTTGAGAAACAAAGAGAGAACACACGCGATATACCTTACTCACACTCACAAGATTTGTTCACTTTTAGAATCCAAATTGAAGTGTGGTGGTAATCACTTCTACAACTTAATATCACAAAAAACCTTTTGATTCTCAAGATCGCCGTGAGGCGCGAGAGAAGCACATATGTCTTTTATATGATATTATTTTGGATAATAGATTACAAAACATAGAAGCACATGCTCATTTTTAATCCCCCAAAGAAATGATTGGATTCTTTTTAAGCACCAAAAGGAAAAGTGAAAGTTGCTTATTCAATTGTTAAACCTTAAACAAAATCTAATAAGTTTCCTAATGTTCTTTTTAATTCTTTTGTCTTGTTCTTTTTTAAACCCAAATTGAAATCTATTGAATCCTACAAGCATGAAAGCAAATCCTTAGAAGAGATTATGATTTATCCCAAAAGTGTTTAAAAACACTTGATTCAATGAGATGATGATGTCGTAGAAGTCTTTGTCCTTGTTTCCCTCCTCCACCTTCGATCAAGCCAACCTACAAAAACTGGTTAAACTGCAGAAACATAGGTCAAAAACCAGTTAATAATCAAAAGCAACTAGAATGAAAAAGCACATGTTAAAATTAAACTGATTAGTGCCTTTTACCCAACTCCAGTGGTGCAATATGCATATGCGATGCAGTTTGAAGAGGTCAACGATGCTATATAGTGTTGCTAGGACCGATAGTAGTGCTTTGCAGCAGGACCAGTGAGCGCAATTGCGACGCTATTTAGAATTTGGGAATCTAGCAACAGAGAAATGGTCAAGTGTTGCAGTTTGAAAATTTGAATTTCTAGGCGGGAATACCTCAGTGGTGGAGTTTGGAGTTTGCAACGTCGCTGTATGGCACCATTGGATTGGTAGCGTCGCTGTATGGCACTGTTGGACTGATAGTGGCTTAGTTTCCTGTAGGCACAAAAAAGTTCCAAAAACCACAATTTAAAAAAAAAACATGTTAAAATCTTTAGATTCGCCCTCCTTCTAGTGCTAAAATGTGAATGGGGATTGTAGACTTGCACAAACACAACAAAAAATCACATAATTAGATCAATATGAGAGTTTAAATCCACATTCCCCATAGAATTCATTTACAATGCTCAAAATAGGAAATAAATGAAGAACATAACAAAGAAAACTATCAAATCCTATTAAAGCATGCAAACTCTCAATCCCATGGGGGAACTGGTGCCATTTTGATGTGGAAAATGACCCTTTCCCAATCCCTTGTAAGCTTTGTGATGCCTTGATGATGATTTGATGATTCCTTGGAGAAAGTATTGCATAACCTAGCTATAAAACTTGAATTTATGGATGAATGATGAATAAACAAAATTCAAAATCTGAAGATTATGACTTTGCATGGAGTTGTAGATCTAAAATACAAAGGAAAGCCTCTTATTTATAGATGAGAATGTTGGAGAATGAGGCAAAAAGGATGAATGTGGGATAAAAAACCAACCAATAGCATGAAGCCACTTGTCAACATGTGAGTGGATAAAGGTGGAGCACATTTTGATGAATGTGCCAATAAATGATATTAGGTGGAATTTCAAATTTATGAAATGACATGTTGGAGGGAGAAAGAAATGACTTAAATGCCACTTGGCTCAATGCACAAGGACATGTAAGAGATATTGAATGCCTTGTTGGAAGGACAAATCCACTTGGAGGGAGTTTCAAACCTGGAGGAATATTCCCTTTTGATGCCATGCTGAGAGAAATTAGAAGATTTATTAAATCAAAAGAAATGATTTGATTGAGCAAGTGGCAAAATCTAGAGGATTTAGGGGATTAAGACTAATTTAACCAAGATTTGATTAAATTAAAAGTAGATTAGTTGATTTGACCATTTTGATTTAAATTTTTAGATTGATTTAAATCAAAGTGAGAGGAATATGATTTAGACTTAATTAAATAAAGATTTTCATTTATTTAATTAAAGAGGGATGATGTTAGATTAAATTAAATAAAGATTGATTTAATTTAATAGAATGACTTTAGAAATTTAATTAAATAAAATGGATTATTTAATTACATAGAGACTAGAGGGTTAATTAAATAACATTGATTTATTCAATTAACAGGAGATGACGACTTAATTAGATAAATTTGATTTATTTAATTAAGGGATGAAATATGATGAATTTAATCAAATACAGACTATCTGATTAAACAATTAACAAAGGGGATGATTTGGGATGAAGCAGTGTTAGTAATTAGGATCAAGTGTGATTGGTACATTTTCTGTGTCTACAGTAACATTGACCTTATTTTCTGTTCTATGGAGTTGATAAATGGTGCATTCCAATAAGGGCCAATCTGTTTACTAACAAAGGGGAAAATTATGGAATTGCATGATGATTTACATTAAATTAGAAGAGGTGGAACGAAAACATGGTCAAGAAATGTTTTGACCAAATGCTTCGAAGGAATGCACACTTTTGACCAACCCATGCAAGTCGTTCAACATAATGTCATGACAATCAAACACCCATCTAGTTTATTAAAAGGCTTGATATTTAATCACAAAGTTCAAGGAGGGCTTTATATATATTTTTTTAATATTTTGTAATGTTCAATGGGAAAATGAAGCAATTGTATAGAAAAATTAACAACCTTTCCTTATAAAATGTAAAGTTATACAATTATAAAGGGTTTTTAACATAACTAGAGGTTGTGGTTGAAACTACTTTTTTGGAAAAGTATTCAAGAGATTGTACAAGAAATTCCTCAAGAATTTGAACTCATTTTTGAAGGAAATAAGAAGATTTTGATAGAACATATTGTATTTGATTTCTTCAAGTGAGATTTTAGGTCTCTCCGATGTTTGATTTAAAATCTACCTTCATTGGTTCTCTTTATTTTTTGTGTTGGGAGCTAAAACTTTGTGTTTAATTTTGAAGAAATATTTTGAATGGTCAATATAACTTTATGTCTATTCTTTGTAATTTTTATACAATTCTTAAGTTTGGTATGAAAATGTGTTTCTTCATTCCTTTCTTGTGTGTTGTGGAAAGTAATAAATGGTTAAATCTTCATTTTTCCTATTGTTGGTGAGTTTAGGGTTAAACTTTGTTTTATATTTAACTCTACATAGTCTACTCCTTTTTTCCATTGTTTTTCACCATCTATTCTTAAGAGATCCATCAAGATGGTAACTCTTTGCATCTCTTGTGTAAGGTTTCCTCCATGTTTTTTTTTTAATTTTATGTTTTTGTGTTCTTTTTGTACTTTATAATTATAAGTACACAAAAATCTGAAATCCCTTGTCTTCCAAGGGAATTGCTCATCTGAAAGGCAAAGGAAAATTGCTTGTTTAATGGTGATATCTCTAATTGTTGCAAACATTTGTCATTACCCATTGGGCGAGTCATGTTGATTTCAATAAAATGTTGCAATGACAAATATGTTTACCAATATATCTTAGACAACCCTTTCACTACTTGTGCCCAAGATTTGGCCTCTTCTTGTTGGCCTCTTAAATGATTTTCTTTTATCTCCATCCTTGTGATTGCAAATTGAAGCTCTTTAATTTGTAATGTATATTTTGCCTATAGCACTTTATTTTTCTTTTCTTTTGCTATTTTCAATTAACTTAACTCTTGTTTTACCATGATCAACTCTTGGTACTGTTCATCTATGATGTATTGCACATTGTTTGCTCATTCCTTGAGTAGTTTAATTTCACTCACTAGTTTCTAATTGAATCCTACGAGTTATTTTATCTTCTTATCCCCCCGTTGCTCCTTTGTTACATAGGCATTTCAAAACAAATAATCTAAGCACTATGAATTGCCCTTTGTCACAAGACCATTTTTTATTAATAAACCTAGATGCCATAAATTTAACATCCTCTTATCTTATTAAAATTAGGTTTAGTTCCACTATCATATTGAAGAAACTTTCGTAATATTTTTCAAGAGGCAATTGAAACTACAATCTACTTTGTGTTTATTTGTTCCTATATATAAAGATTCTATATATGACTTTTTTTAATCATCATCTTTGACTTTCTTTTCATCTTTAATGTCATCCAAGAAGCTTCTTAGTGCTTACTAAGAAGGCCCAAATACAAACCCCAAGAATTGTGACTTGAACAAAGATGGATAATTGATTGTAAGAACTAAGCTATAGTCATAATGTAGCTAGACTATGATGATGTCAATAGCAATATATTGGGTTTCTAGGGCCCCATGTCATAGTTGATCTAGACTAAAATGCCCCCGCGAGTCTTTCCTTCACTAACCAAAGTAGGGTTCTCAAATGATTTATTTATGACATGTGTTTGATGTTTTATTTGTCAAAACTAGTCGTATGTTATGTTTCATATGATGAATACATAGATATTTAATATTTAAATTAATAAATATTATAAAGCTTATAATACAAAACACAAATTAGTTTTTAAATATATTATAATAATATTAACTTAATTATTAGTTATTATTAGCCCTTATTTGAAATTTTTCTTTTGCTATTTTCTATGCAACTTCCATATTTTACGGATTGATTTTTCAATCATGTAAACAATTTACAATAATCAATCCCTGTCGCAGTGGTGAGAATCTTCATTGACTTGTTCATCTGCTCTCTCAGAGTCCAAATCTATGGATACCCACGAGGCAGAAGATGGCCTTCCTGCGCTGGCAGTAACAGTGAGGCTCATTGGACTTTCCGCGGCAGGAAAATGACTCATTGGACTTCCTGCGCCAGGAAAAGGGCTCATTGGCCTGCTGCTAGAGGAGTAATCATTAATATTACAATTAGGATGAGGAACAGAGCTCCTGGTCTTCCTTGTGAAGTAGGACTCCTCCTGGTCCATGTACTTGACGAAGCTCTTGACATGGGCTGAGATGGATGGACCCTCAGGAGCAGGGTTATGTCGATTGTAGCTGTAAATCAGACGCCCCAGAAACAAGAGCAGCGCCACTATAGATGCTGTTCCTGTGATGAGGTAGAGACCCCGGAAGCTCTTCATGCTCAGCCTCTTGGAATCCACTTGTGCCCCGGGCTTTGTGCATTCCGTCATGTTGAACCATTTGTTCTGTAATCTTTGCATTTCTGCGCTCTCTGAAAGCTCCAACACTGACCTTGAAATCTCTGATACCAGTGGAGACCCCTTCTGAAACACCTGAAGCAGTAAATTTAAATCATGGTGATTCAAGGAGAAAAGGAATCAAATGGTAAATCACTGGGGTTTCAATTATTAAGACCAGTTTTAAAATATATAAATGTTGAACTGTAAAATAATTGGTTGAGAGAAAGTACAGTTCTTGAGTAAATTTGATGGAAGAATACTCTAGTTATAACATCTAAGCAGAAAGGAGAGATATTCTAATTATGACATTTAATTCCAGAACAGCATTACAATTTGATTTAGCGGAAAAAGTAAACCAAACAGAACTTACAAAGCCGAGACCCCCTGTTCTGTAGACCGGGCCAGCAATGGTAAATCCGCATTGACTGGATAAAAAAATGCGAATGTAAGGGATCTCATCAAATATAGCAGCCACTCCGCCATTTTCGGGCCAGTTGGAGAGTGCTTGTGCGTACTCCTGGGGAGAGTTATATACATGCAGTTGGTCTTTCTGAAATCCTAGCTGCTCTTGCAGATAATGTGTTACGAAGGACCCTCCTGGGTAACCCACAGGCGCTCTACTGTCTAACAGAGATTGCACGTCTGTAACGGTTGGTTTCATCTGCTGTACAGTGAGGATTGAAGTGAGGCTGGCCGTGTAGCTGGACGTTAATATAAGCACCACAAACAGCCATACGATTACCACTCCTCGAGCCAAACTGCTTACAATCCTTTCCCCTGTTCAAAACCTAAGAGTAAGAGGTTTCCTTCAAACAATTAACAATTCTGCCCCCTCTTAGACACCTAAGATTATGAAAAATCTTTCCTTTTTCTACAAGAAATCTAAAATCTGGAAGTGTAGGCACTTACTATGAGAGAAAAACAATGTAGAGAACGAAAACCTACAAAATCCAAGTGCAGAATTAGTGTTTTCCATTGTATTGAGTTGAAAGATGAAAGAGCTTACACAGCTGATAAGTTGTGATTGTTTATTTGACAAGAGTTCCATATAAAAAATAATTACTTTTAAGAAATCGAATGAAAACGTGGTGGAATTACCTGATAAGTTGCGACTATTCATACAAGAAGATGGTCTCAAATAAAAATAATATGAAGCAATTGAATTAAGTGTGATGAAATTACCAGAAAAATTGTTACCGTTTATGTGAGAAAATAGTCTCAAATTACCAGATAAATTGTGACTGTTTATTTTGAAGCAACTGAATTAAGCGTAGCAAAATTATCAGATGAACTGTGGTTGTTCATACGGACAATGGTTTTATATAAAAAATAATGTATTAAACGTTTACTTTTAATCAATTGAATTTAATTATTTAAGTATAATAAAATGTGACTGTTCATTGTTGGAAATGGTTCTAAATGAAAATAATATGAAACTGTTTATTTAATTTATTTTTTCTTTTTGTATTGTGTTTCATTTTTTGGTTCTCACATCACCTCTTCTTCTTATCTCTTTTAAAGACTGATCCAAAACATTGATTGAAAAACATATACAGTCAAAAGAAAAAACAACCATACACAAACTATTTATTTCAAACAACTAAAATCGAAATTACCAGAACATAGTAATAGTTTTGATTGTTGGAGATTAGTGTTTTTCATAATGAGTCAGATTGAATTAGAAGAGCTAACACAGCCTGTGGGTTGTGACTGTTCATATGAGGAGGACTTTCCAGATAAAATACAGTCACTTTCAAGCAACTGAATTAAGTTGGGTAAATTACTTTCAGGTTGTGATTCTTTATACAGGAAGACGTTCAGCAAAATAATAAAATTGTATTAATTATTTAATTTCAAAACATAAAACTAAATGAAATGTCATGAAATTATTATATAAATTGTGACTGGATATGGAAAAGACAATTGAATTAAATGTAGCAAAATTATCAGAAAATTTCTATTAAAAAATGGTTCAAAATAAGAAACGGCCTGCAGGTGTTTGCTAATTAAGTAATTGAATTAAGCGTAGTGAGATGACCAGATATGATGTGACTTCATTCAAGAAAATGATCACAATTTAGAAAACGTGTCAACTGATAACTTTCTTTGAAATTACCAGAGCATGGTAACAATTTGGCGCCTGGGGATTCCCCTGAAGGTGGTGTTCCGCTTATGTTCAAGCACCCATACCACGATACCAGTGAAGAGAAAGAACGAACCCGTCGCAATCCACATGCCCAGAGTGAAAGGCCGCAGAAACGCCCAGGCGTTGCTGGTATCAGCTTTCCGGACCGGCACCACCATCACTAACCCGGATTCCGAATACGGCTGCGTGAAATCCACGAAGTTACTTCGGTTTGCCAGAATTGTAACATCACCCACCAATGCATCAAACTCCTGGTAAAAACACATCATCACGTCAGGAATCCCAAGCACAGAGAAAGCCTAGAAATGATGAAAAACAAACAAACGAACAGCAGATAAAAACCTTCGTGTAGACTTTCTGAACAAGTTCATCGTAGAAGGCCGTGAAATTGTCATCAAACTGGGGAATAAATTTATAAGACAGTGCATACGGCAGCGCTTTCACGACCTCGTCGAAAACATCGATGGCGAAACCGCGGATCTTGGGATCCTCATCATGGGTTGCCGCGACAAACTGATCAAAACCGCATCCTACAGGAACAGCGATTTTTAACTCCTCAGTGGTGTCAACGGGCGCCGCCCACCCGCAGGGCACATTTTTTGACTCGCCGGGCCAAGTGACGTTTTTGAGGTCTGATAACTTCCTACTCCCAGACCCGTTACTCCACGACCCAACCGTACGGTAGCCGCCGGCCTCTGATCTTCCCACCACATTAAGAATTTCATACGGGGAATCCGCAAGCTCGCCCGCCGTAGCCGTTGCCCTCAGCTGCCCGCTCAAGCCCATGTAATCCATCTGCAAAAGCAGCTGCATTAAACGCTCTCCCTGCCGGAAAATTTTATCGCCCGTGAGCTCCGTCCTCGGGCTCGGCGGAACCGGCGAGAATTCGAAGCGGGTTACATTTAACTGCAGCAAAGCCCTAGCGATTATGGACACAGAATCGTACGCATAATACGCGTATATGTTTATCTTCGCAGGTTTGTCTTCGTGGGTATATTCAGTTCTGAATTTTTCTTCCCACCGCTTGGCAAAAAGACCACGGGTGTTTCTTATTGACGCCCTAGTCGCCAAGGCGCCTTTCATGGAGTCAAGGTCAGAGGGCTCCAGTGTATCCAGAACGGAACTGAACCCGTCAGTGATTATCCACACGTAGTCTTCGCCCATCATTCCAATTTCTTTCGCCAAGGAGAAAATCTTCTGTCCGAGGTCGAAGGCCATATGAACAACAAAAACCCGGGTCTGCATTGTCATTAGTCTGTAAAGCTCTGCTCTAATGTAATCCGTGGTGGCGTTGATGGGAATGGGACATCGGTAGCTAATTTGAGATTCCACCTGGAGGAGTGCGTTTGAGCTTTAGACATCATCTACAATTGTGAAAGCATAGGATTTATGAACAATAACATCAAAACCTTTTTAATTAGGTATAAATGTACCAGACCAATATTCATTTTGTTCATCATCAAATATGAATTTTAAGATTACCATTGATATATTGGAAAAAATACCTGCAAGAGGGCTTCGCTGAGTGGCGAGAGCACTCCAGCGCCGAAGTCATTGTCAGCGTACAGGGCCACAACTTGCCTCCACCTGTAGCTCTCCACCACAGCGGCGATGGCCTTCATTTGCACAGCATCGCTGTGGGGCAGCCGGATAAAGTAAGGCAAGCGCTGGTAAGACAACAGCGGATCGGTTGCAGAGAAAGACAGCATAGGCACCTGCGCCGCAACGCACATCTGCGCTACGAATCCCCCCTCCTGATACGTCTGCGGCCCAATTATCGCCACCGCTCCGCTCTGCAACAGCTCCGCCCCTGCATAAATCCACTACTAAATTAATTTCAATGCTACTTTCTAGGAAATTTGCCCTTTCTCTGAATAATCCAACATTAAATTAATTTCAAGCTACTTTCACAGAAAATTTACCCTTTCTCTGAATAATCCAACATTAAGTTAGTTTCAATGCTACTTTCACAGAAAATTTCCCCTTTCCCTGAATAATCCAACATTAAATTAATTTTACTGCTACTTTCTTACGAAATTTGCCCTTTACTCTGAATAAACCAACATTAAATTGATTTCACGCTATTTTCTTTGAACATTTGTTAACAAATAATTTTCTAACCGGCTGAAGCGGCCAGCACCGGATCTCCCTCGGAATCCCGGAAGTGAAGAACCAGCCGAAGACTCGAATTTTGCCATTGGAAGTTCTTGTTCACATCTTCTGCCGCCAATTCAAAGGCCGGCTTGACGACCTTACCGAACAAATCAAGCTGCAGTATAACGCCTATGTTTACTGTTAAATTTTCTGCTCGAGAACAGCAGCAACAAAGAAAGCAGATGCAGATAAAAATGGCGGGCATTGAGGAGCTCATTATTAAATCAACGGTTTCTTCGCGCAGGACCCGATTAATCCATGAGAGACTCCTCATTTAATAATCTAATTAACTAATTACAGAATCTTTGACTTACTAGTTGGTGGGAATTTAAACAGTCAAAAATGGCAAAAAATACCTCACGCTGCAAGTCGACAGAATTCTAACACTTCCAAGAAGCCCGTCAATCCCGTCTTTTGACAAATAAAGAGTCAAGAAAAGAAAAAGAACCATTTGATTTCTATAATGAAAACAATGTGTTAAAATGAAAATAATGGATTACACAAATATAATATTAAGTAAAGTCTCTTTATTCGATATTATATTTTATTCATATTTAAAAATCATATAGAGAGTTTGTTTGAATTTTAGTGTTCGTCATTTTGCACTTTTTGATGTATATTATCTTTTTGAATAAGATTTTTTTTGTTTTCTTTTATTTGTTATGATGACTTTTAATTTGCCACACGTGAGCATTTTTTTTGTCTTTTTAATGGCTTCAAACTTTATCAACTTAACATGTTGGCGTCAAGGTTTAATGATACATAAGAATGACTCCATGTATCGAGTGACTAAGGATTTTTTTTCCAAGGTATCTCATGAGTTATGTATTTTGAATTACCTCTACATGTGGTTATCCCCATCTTGGAGGTTGATAGTGCCTACAAATGGCTTGAAATTTTTACTTTAATACTTATCTTATTGGGAGGGTCCCCCTTGAAAGCATGCTACGAGACTTGGCTAATAAGGCTTGGGTTTGTCTTTATACTATCTAAAACCTCTCTAAAGGGTTTTTCCTTTTTTTCTTTGATGAGGTTAGCCATGTAGAAGCCATCCTCAAATATGGCCCTTAGTTTGCTTGTGCATCCCTTCTAGTATTTCAACTCTAGACTCAAGATTTTATCCTCTCCAAAGAAAGGGCTCACTATGTCCTTGTTTGGGTGGAGTTCCCAAGATTAGCTTTGTCATGATGGAACTTTTTGCCCCAAATAGCAAGTTCACTTGACAATGTTATTTCTATTGAGCTAGGTAACTTCTTCTCAAATTGCCCTAAAAAATGAGTTTTTATTTAAATTGATCTCTCCAAGGACATGAAGGAAACCATGGATATTTAGATTGGACAAATGTGTCATACTCAACGTGTCCTTTGTCTGTATCTCCCAAATACGTGTTTCAAATGTTAAGCTTTTGATCTTAAAATCAAAGATTGTCACATGGTTACCTCTCGTAGTAAGCCCACTCATTAACCTACTATTAAGGACTTTCTTCCTAAAAAGGAAGAGGGATGGAAAAATAGTAATAAAAATAATCAATGTCCTAACACTGGTGCTCCTCCAATGAAGAATTCAATCAATAATAGTGGTCAACCTATTAAGCAACCAAATGATGATGTTTCAAAACCTGAAGACAAAAGGAAAGAGGCAACTCTGTCTAGTGGGAATCTGTCTAAGGAGGAAAATAAACCCAAGTACCCCAAAATGCCACTTCTGGATTTGATGATCTCTTCTTAACTAGATGTCTATTTTGGGCACCTAGAAGAGGAAGAATTTGTTCTAGATAAAAGAAGATACGATCCCCTAGTTATTTATTTGTATAGTTTTCTAGAGAGAAATTATTGTAGAATACTTATGCGGTTCTTGACATTGACAAGTTGGATAGTGAGGATATGACTATTGACTCTTATCAATGGATCTTGTCTCCTAGAATGTTTAAGGTCAAATAGAACTCCCTAGAAAATATTCTATGAGAAGCACTTGACATCAATTTTTGAGGTTTGGACATTCTCGATTAACAAGAACTAAAAGTTACTAAATTTTCTTTTTGTTGCACATTGTGTTAATTCACTAGCAAATCATTTTTTGTGTAACAATTATGATGTGGTTTGTGGAGGAATGATCACTTTTCTCTCTCCTAAATGGCAACTGCATTTAGTTGATCATGAATGAGATCCCACTAATAGGGTGTTATAGGCTATTTTTAGCATTGATAATAATTCATTTGAAGTTATTAATGTTAATGCCTCCTGTCAACCAAAAAATGAGATTTAATCATAATGGTAATGAACTAAATACAACAACCACTAAACTGCAATTCAATACCAAACTCAATCCAATCCAATCAATGAAGTAAAATTAACACAATGAAATCAAATAATAAAACAATGAGATTACCTGTCCTTGTGTCAAACTTGATTTACCTCCATTGTTCTTCCTTGACTTGCTTTGCTCTTAGTTATGTATGCACTACTTTGCTTCAAGCTCAATACGAATGAATAAGATGAACATATGCAAAACACCAAATATTTATAGTTAGCCTTCAAAGAGGAATGAAGGTTGCTTTTATAGATTTATTTGATTTGAATAGATGATCATGATTAAGAAGTGGATGATCAAAATCAAGGGTCAAGAATTCTTGAGAGGAATCGATGAATGAGTTAACTGATTGCAACTAGTTGCAGGATTTCCTTAACTGTTTACATGAGGAATTGATTGATCAATTAAGGGATTTGATTTCTTCGTTAACTCTCAATGAGTGGGAGTGAATTGATTTGATTGATCAATGGACTAACATTGATTAGTCAATGAAGTGGAAGAGAGTGTTTGTTAAGAACAAGGTGGAAATCCATGAGATAATAATTAATTAAATAATAATTATTTAAGGAATGTGCAAGTGGAAATTAGATAAATAAATAAAATGTTTTATTTATTGTTGATGAAGTGGATAATATTGAGAAGTATTAGGATAATTAAATAATTAAAGTAATTATTTAATTTAGAAAGTGGGTGAATGTTAATTAAATACTATAAATTATTTAATTAATAGTGGAATATGAAATTAGACAATAATTAAATAATTAAACATTATTTAATCATTAGGGAAAGACAATAATTAGTATTAAAATGTTACTTCGCAGGCTAAGACAATTTTAGTTATCTACATTTTGCCCCTCTTTGATACAATGCATTTTTATAGCGTTGTGTCAAAGAAAATTCAAAAAGTCATGTTTAGGATGCGCCTCAGTATACCTCAATGACAGCGGGATAGCATGGTGCCCCCTCGATAAATTTTGCAAATTTTTGAAAAATTTGGAAAATTATTCCAACAAGCTAATTTGATAGTTTTAAGTGAGTTGGTAGCAAGAATTTTTTTATTTTAGGTCATTTTGGGTGTTTTTTTTAGCATTTGAATGTCAGGGTTGATGCATCCAATTATAAAGGGGGGTCCACAATGCCACTGAAGGTCTATAAATAGGTCTTAGGGGGTCCAAAATCCTCATTTGTTCATTTTAGTTTTAGAATTTTGAGTGGAGAGGAGTGTGAGTTTGGAGCAGAGTAGTAGAACGATGGCCTGAATTTCTGAGAGCTCACACTGTGAATGACATTTTTTGACCTTCAAGAGGCCCAAGGGATTGGGTAAAGCGATACGTATCCCTTTTTTGCTTTGATTTTTTTTTGATTTTCAATAGATTTTAGGGCTCAAAATTGAGCAAATAAATGTGATGCAGTTTTTGCATCGCAATTATGGTCGAGTTCACTGCAATCATAGGCTTGTGTGATGCATCTATGAGGTGCACCACAATTGTTTTGTGGAGCAACATTTGTAGCCAGATCACAAATATAAATAACACTGCAATTATTTTAGCACTGCAACCATAGGAAACAACACCACATTTGTAGGGTAGCATCAAAATGTACAATAGTGTACCACATGTGTTAATGTGCACCACACTTGTAGAAAAGTATGACACATTTGACTATTGACAATTTAAATGCAATTTTAGGAAAAAATTCAAGTTGCAAAAGATCCAATAGGTTTATTTAGGTGTCTTGATTGTTGTAATGTGTTGTTTTAAGTGCGCACGAGGTTGTTACCATTGTATACTCGTGAGAGCTAATTACCGTCCATGTGGCTGCACGACCATCTGGATGATATAGAGGGGAGCACACTTCACACACTTAAATTGTATTATGTTACCTTGAGATCTAAGCTAATTGAGGTTTGATCACCGTGCTTGTCAAGCAATGGTACTCTGAGACTAGTTCATTTCATCTGGCTACTGGTGAGGCATGACATTGGAGGATGTGTGGTGCATCTTGAGGATTCCCATTCATGGGGAGAGAGTTTTGTATGACCTCGACTCTGAACTCACAACCATGCAGAGGTGTTTCGACATTGATGACCTGGGGGAGGAGGAGTATGAGATTAGATGGGAGACCCTCATTGATAGATATGAGTGACTCATCATTGTCTTTTGCAAATGTCTAGTAGGTGTCCTAGTTTTAGACCAGAAAGGACATAGGTTTCTTGTTAGATGGGGTTGGGTGCTAGTCGGTATGATAGATGAGGGGACTACATATGCTTGGGGCCCTTGTGTTCTAGAGATGTTGTACTTTCAATTTCATGATGTTGCCTACAGAGGTGCATGTTCTATTGGGTGCAAGACTACACTGATCCACTTATGGGTGTGGGAGCACATAGCTGATTTCAAACCAGTCATTGTGAGGGATCTGCCACTTAGTTTATCGTATGTGTTTATCTATGGAGGAGCAGTTACTCAGACCCATGTTAGAGATGTCAAATGGTGGTGACATGAGATTGATATGATGGATTCCTTCACATGGATGCCTTACAAATAGTGTGTTTCTTGGGATGATGATGTTGAGTATCTTCCTTATTGTAGGCAGACTAGGTATTTGATCGGGTGCACTATTCAGAGTTAGCATATCATCGAGCAACAACTGCCTGAGAGAGTGTTATGGCAGTTTGGTGAGCAACAGGGTGATCCTATCAGATTGGTTATCTTTCTGAGATCAACTAGGGAGGTAGCATAGTGGTCTTTCCTATGATTAGTCCTCAGGTTTCCATTTAGGAGTTCAATCAACTACAACCCATGTAGTGGGGTGTAGGATAAAAGGTTGTTGATGTTGGGACTACACCAGATTATGATGCTTGGTGGGCACAACATAGACCTGTGCCACTGACAAATCCAAAATTGCTAGCCACTCAAGAGAGGTTGGGTAGAGGATTGAGAGGGAGAATTCAAAAGAGGGGGAGGTTGATAGATGATGGTGGGAGAGCGGGTGATGACTATGAGGATGATAGGGGCCATAGAGGTAAGGACAAAGCCAGGTGGAGGAGAGACAGAGCCAAAGGCAAGGTTATACTAGTCATCCTAGGGCAGCTTCCATCCATAACAGAGGATGTTCATGTCAAGGAGATTGCTCAATAGGAGCAGGATATGCCTAACGTGGGTGTGTAGGAGGAGCATGCTCAAGTGGAGGGGGATATAGCTTGATAGGGGTAGGAGATGGAGGTTGATGTGGATGTGGTACTTTAGGATGTGCCTATTAGAGAGGCCATTAGGGATGTGATGGAGGAGGCGGCAGAGGTTGGGGGATAGAATCCTCAGGCACATATTCGAACCTTACAAGCTCATGTACAAGCACTCCAAGCACAAGTTGTGCAGTTGTAGGGTTTATAGGGATAGGTGGCTCAATTGAATGCTAAAAGGGGTACTAATATTATCAAGGCTCAAAGGGACGAGGAGTGATCCCTTAGATTTATTGAGACAATCAATGGTCTTGTGTTAGATCTGGGATGATAGCTTTATCTGGTTGGTCATACCTCAGGGTACTTTAGAGTAGTTTATGAGGATGCAGTGTTGCCTTCTTAGAGGGAACTTAGCTATACTAAGAGTAGGTCGCAGAGTAGATCACATTCACAAAGATCAGGTAGCAACAGTGGAGTCTCAGGTCCTCATAGGTCACCTTATCCACCTCCACCACCAATTCAAGATCAGACTTGACCATCAGGGTTAGGAGCCAAACAAGATATGCCATCCCTAGGACATGAGGATAGGGGCAACTCGGGCTAGCTCAATTTTGTATTGTATATAGACATATGGATATTTTGATAAGCCTACGAGCTCTAGTTTTTACAGTCACTCAACTTTGTACTATGACATATTTTGATATATACATGAGATGGATCATGATTGGAAACAACTACATGATGTGTTATGTTCTATTATGCATGTTTTTATGTGATGTTATATATGTTATGCATTGTATTTCTATCTGATGCTTCCTATATGATGTTTCTACTATTGTATGGATGAATGCTCATGATATTGATTTATGCTTACATGTATAATCTGATGTATGAATATCTAATGCGTATGATCTATGATGGGATTTATTATGCTTATATGATCTACATAAAGGATGAAATTATATGCTTAGGACATGTTATTCTATGTTTTGTATGATTCTACGTGAATGATGAATCTAACAATGCAATGCAATGCTATCTATTTTTTTGTATTTTTATGCAATGTACTTGACCTATGATCTATGTGATGATTTATATGATGTTCTAACATGATTATGGATGCAGGATGATGCAACTAGTGCACTTGTTTTTTTGTGTGTCGTAGCACACCACCGAGATGATTTCAAGGACTAATAGAAGTTTTAGAGAGAAAAATAATTAGTAAGGAGTGAAGAAAGGTTAGATGGACTGTCCATCCAAATCAAGATTGATGCAGGATTGATAATATTTGAGCTTTCAACAGTGCACATTTTATTATCATAAAGTGTTTTATTATGGGGCAAGCAGGTGTATGCACACCAAATAATGAATTATGATAGCAAATTTTGTTTCCATTTTCCTAAAGATATGGATTTATGGACAAGTTGATATATGTACACCAAGTTGAAACAAACCTTGGTGACGTTACTATCCATTGTCAAATATTCAAACACATGATACAAGGATTGCCCAAATTCATACTAGTAACAATAGAACCTTGTTGGAATATGTGAGGAAGTATCCATATAGAATGTTAATCCTAATGCAA
>VDFB02353493.1:323620373-323630858 GCA_007258455.2 Sequoia sempervirens
CAATCATATTATCAAGACAAACCATAAAAATAAATCAACAAAAAGAAATATCATGATCCATCATTGTTGCTCTAATCACATGTGGATATCATCAAGTAGCATAGGAACATGATATAAGATAAATTAGATAAAAAGATAAGACTTAACTAGACCAAATGAGTCCACAACCATTTAGATTTTCTTATCCACTGATATGTGTTTGATATGATTCAAAAGATAGTGTCTGATTGAAGGAGTGAAACATCTCGTGTAAGACACTTGGTCTAGTTTTGATAATGTAACAACCTAGAAGACAAATGATTTTCGATAAGATAGGTAATGTTGATAAATACATGTAGAAAATTGATCAACCAGGTTAAAGGCTAGTTTGGTAGTTTCGTCTATTATTCCATGATTTGTTAAGCTCAACTTCTATAAGATGTTCCATTTGTGTCCAACATGTCAATTGTTGACAAGGGAAGATTTATTATGGAATTTGGATTGTGGTGGATGAAAATTTTATTATGATGGGACCTAAGGGGCAAACCTAGGCCTCGGGAGCTCATCATGATGGCCTTGCCTACGTATATGTGCAGAGGCTATGTAGTTCAATTAGTTGGACTGAAATTAGCACATGCTTGATGGCCAATGTTGTTTTTGACTTTTTTGACATTTAATGATTATTTTGGATTTTTCAAGGAATATCTGAATGTGTTTGGATTTTATAGAATGTTTTGATATTTTTAGATTTTGTGTGATAATGTCCTCTAATACTATTTCTAAGATCCTTTTGAAAGCCTAGGTCGAGGACTTCTCTCAATCAGGTACATGGCCAATTATTATGAAAGGGATATGCTAAGTAGTTGATGCTAAATGTCAATCATTCTCAGGTCATGAGAGGGGTGATAAAGCTTTATTACGAAGGATCTCGTGCTTGGTTTATTATGAAAGGAAGATGATTAATTTATTATGAATGGAATATAATAAAATAGTGATAGATGGTAGAGTGGTAATCGAATACACATGGCACTTGTTTGCTAGGTTTTCACCATGGTACTTATCCAAATCACCACTAAAATGGTTTTCACTATAGGACAGATTATTTCTCTTTTTCTTTTATTTTTCATTTTTCTATTTATTTATTTTTATTTTTGATTTTTGATTTTTGAAATATGGGATCTTTGAAAGTCATGTATAGTACTTCTAAAGGTGCATGTTATTGATAGGATTAGGTAGCAGTTCGAGTAGGAGCTTGATAAGTGTTGGATCTGTATACTGTAGTAATGATCAAGGGACCCAACTAGTTAGGTTCAAAATTTCATAGTTTTTCTCTTTCCAGTTGATTCTTAGGGTTCTCTTTTAGGACTAGATCATTGATGTCGAACTATCAAACTTTGACCCTTTTGTTATAGCTACATTAGAGATGATTCTGATACACCTGTAGGCAAACTAATGCAATTTTTCTTCTTTCATCTAATAGCTCTAGCTCATGTAGTTTGGAAATACAATAATCATCATCATTGATGAACTATTGCATAGACACTCTCAGTGATGGTAACTTGACCTCGATCAAAAGGATAGCTTCATAACCAAAGACAAGGGAATAGGGTGTAGCACTAGTCCTAGGAGTACAAATGCTTGTACGATAAGCCCATAAGGCTAGATTTAGCTGAATATGCCAGTCTTAGCTAGTGCCATTGAATTTATTTTTCATGATTTTTATTATGGTTTTATTTGACACCTTTGCTTGACCATTACCCTAGGGATAATACAGAGTGAAAAAGCGATGTTGGATATGGTACTTCTCAAATAATTCCCAAACATCCTAGATTTTGAAGAGATGACTATTATCTATGAATATAAATAAGGGAACACCATATTAGCATATGATGTAGTTCAAGATAAATTTCACAATTTAATTATTGGTGATGTATGCCATAAGTATGGCTTCAATATATTAGGTAAAGTATTTTGTTGTAGTTATGATGAATTTGTGACCACTAGAAATGTAGGGTGGATTTTTTTGATGAGGTCGAGCCACCATTGAGAGAAGGGCTATGATGTAATCAAGTGCAATCCCTATGTTGGTGCACGTATGAGATCTCCATGTATCTTCAACACTATCGATATTTCTTCACAAAATGGTACGTGTCATGTTCTACAGTTAACCAGTAGTATCTAGTCCTCATGATCTTCTTAGCTAAGGTAGGACCACTAGAGTGAGTTCCACATATACCATTGTGTACCTTGTGTAAAGCCAATTATTCTTCTTATGTGTCAAGACATCCAAGTAGAGTACTATCTAAACTACGATGGTATAGGGTATCAATGATGAGACTCATTGGGTAAAGGTTTTTCTTTGATTATTGGACAAGTCAGGAGGTAAGATTTGGTCATGTAGGTAATCATATGTCTTTGTACCAGGGAGAATTAGGATTGATAATTTTACACACGAGATTAGATTTAGGGACATTGAATGTGGGGATCAACAATTGTTCTACTAAAAATTTGCACTGATGTACGTTGTTAGGTATGTCTAAGAGATATCCTATAGTAGCCATTGTGTTGGTTGCCTTATTTTGAACTTGTGAAACTTGCTCAAATATAATTTCATCCAAGTATTCCTTAAAACTATCTACCATTTTCTTGTAAGGCACATGTTTTTCTTGTTTTGTTTCATATTCATCATTGACCTGTCAAAAAACCAGCTATGAATCACCATGGACATTTAGGTGCTTGATTTTCCATTTTATAGCTTCTCTAAGACCTATCAACAAAGATTCATACTAGGTGATGTTATTAGTACAAGTAAATGTTATCCTACATGACTTAGGGACTGTATCCCCCTATGGCATTAAATGAAGAGAATTCCTATGCGTGAACCATGGTAGGTGTAGGATCTGTCAAAGTATATCTTCCATGTTGTAGATGTTTCTAGTGTAAAAATTCCTTCATCCATGAACTTTGATATAAGAGGTTGAAATGCAGGAGTAGGAGCATTAGCTAGTTGATCTACTATCATCTGTCCTTTTATAGTTTTTATTTCCACATACTCAATATCAAAATCACTGAGGAGCATTACCCATTTTACCAATATACCTATTAGAGTTTCCTTATTGAGTAAATACTTTAGAGGATCTATCTTTTCTATTAGCTTAGTTTGAAGATTCAACATATAATGTCAGATCTTTTGTGTTGTGAAGACTACTACAAGATAGACGCATTGATGTAGTATATCACTCTTTCTTTACCATTTTCATCATTCTATGTTAATATAGCTCCTAGTGTCGATGACGTAGCTGATACACATAGGATAAGTGGTTTTTGATCAATAGGCGACATCAATACTAGCTCAGTGATAGCAAGTAATCCTTGATTTGTTGCACGACCTATTGACATTTGTTAGACCACTTGAATGGAACTTCCTTCCAAAGAGGATATTGAAAGGGATGGAACTTGTCTGATATCTATGCAATGAAACTTTAGATTGAATGTAATTTACCTTGTAGATTTACTAGTTGTGTCAGATTGGAAGGTGGATGCATGTTGATGATAGCTATCAGCTATGCAGGATCAACTTCAATGCCTCTATGAGAAATAATGTACTCAAGGAGCTTCCTAAAATTTACTGCAAATACACACTTTTTTGGATTTAGCCTGACTTTGTACTCTTCTAATATGGTGAAAATATTATCTAGGACAACTAGATGATAATCTCTAGTAAGTCATCGACATATTCTTCCATTAATGTGTGCATCAAGTCATGGAAGATCATATTCATAGCCCTTTGATAGGTAGCTCCAACATTTTTAAGGCTGAAGGGCATGCCATTCCAATAGTAGGTACCCCATAGACAAGTAAAAGTTGTTTAATGTTGATCCTCAGGTGTAATTTTGATATGGTTGTAGCTAGATAATCCATTCATTAGTGACAACATATCATATCCTATTGTAAGATCTACAATCATGTCTATGTTCAGTAGAGGAAAATCATCTTTCAGACTGTGATAGGTCGAATGTGAGCATTAAAAAGAAAGCAACAAGTAAAAGAGTGCAAATAAACAACTAAAACAACCTACACCTCAAGATTAGCCTAAGTTGGAAACAATGCAAGACAAAGCAACGAAATGGAACCTTATACCTTGCGTTGAGTTGATCCTTTGGTTGGACCTTCGATCTTGGATGTGTATGCTCCTTGGATGGCAAATGGATGCAAGCAAAATGGAGTTGTGAAGATGAGTACAAGTGGATGAACACAAGAAAATGGCTAAGTAAGAGTTGAGAAACAAAATTGCAAGAGTTTGGCTAGCAAAATGATCTCTCCAAAATGAGAGAAAAGAGGGGGTATTTATAGGATTTTTGGGAAATCCTAGGGGAAATGGACGGTTGAGATTGATCCACCAAATATCAAGATGTAGGAGCTGGAGTGAGTTGAGAACTCACAAGACCTCACATCTTGACATGTGGCATGTGAGAAAGCCCTAAAAGGTGAAGTGGACATGAGGTGGAAGGAGAAGGACATGACATGGAGAAGGGTACAAAGTACCTTGGGATTGGACAAGATCTCCTCATAAAGGAGGTCCTTGTCCCCATGTATTTAAGGAGAGGAGACAAGTGAGGTCAAGAATTCTCAAATATTCTCATATAGGGGAAGAGGGAAGAATTTAAAATTCAAAGGGTACATTAAGGGGATTAAAAGGTGAATTAAAAATTCACGGGGAAAAGGGAGATGCCTTGTCAAAAAGAAAAGGCATTTAAGAAGGTTGACTCAATTAAGTGATTAGGATTGTGCAAGTACTTGATTAGGCGATTAATGAAAATTAGGAGAGTTAAGATTTCACACATGTGACTTGATGTGACAAGTCAAAGATCACATGGGGAAGAGTAATGAAGGATTAGAGGAGGGCTAGGTGGCTAAGAGAGATTAGAGGCCAACTTGCAAAAGTTGGAGGATGTGACACATCCTAATCAAGGATTAGGCATGTGCACATCCTAATGATGAGATTAGAAGAATGATTAAGATAAGATAAAAATAATGGAGGATGTGACATGAAGGGAATTAAATAAATGGAATATTTATTTAATTCAATTGATGGAAGGAGGATTAAAGAGATAAGGTATTATTGATTAAATACCTTAGGGATTTGGCATAATTAAAGCTATTAATAAATAATAGTAGTATTATGATGTAAAAACAAGGCGAAAGGGGATGAATTTGGATAAATTAAGTGTCCCAATTGGAGCATCTACATTTCCCCTCTTTGAGATGATTGTTGCAGTAGCATCATTTCAAAGATTATTAAAATATAGAACCTAGAAGAAGATGGTTAGATTGGAAAAGATGCCCCAATCATTCAAAGAAGTGACTAGGAAGGAAGATGATGGGGGAAAAGATGAAAGTTAGGGATGAAGGATGCCCCCTCGAGAGGACATGCGGGTTCAAGAGAACACGGGTGGGCTCTCGAAATGGATGAGATGATGCAAGGGGAGTTGAAGAAGATGATGCAATGTGATGGAAGATTGGGAGGGGAGCGTGATGAAGGATGAATGGATCGGGGGGATTTGAGGATGAGAGATGAAATGCAATCTAAATGCAATTTGCCATCGTTGGAGCACTGATTTTTGCTATAACAAGATCTGAAAGCCGGTGCTTGCTTGAAGAACCGAGATTGAGTAATCTATCACGAGAAAGCGGAACATAACAAGCGAAGAGGCTATCAACACCCCAAAGTCACGATGACCTTGGTCGGGCGGTATTGGGATAACCACAAACGCAAGGATGCCGGCGTAACACCCTGGCCACAGGATACTGAGGTGGGTACTACGTGGGACAACTGAGAAGACAAAGAAAAGATCAAGATACACCCTATGTTGACTAGTCAAAGTACACCATGATATGATGGATCAAGGCGACCATGACAAGTGATGATAGGGAGCTCAAATGATAAACAAAAGCCAAAAGCATCAAAAGATCACAATTAATTTCAAATGTCCTTTGCCATAGGATCAATCAAAGGGGATGGATGGGATTGATGAGGTCTGTTAAGAAGGATGCATCCTGTTGAGATCGATGATAGATACTAATTAAAAGATTGATATGGCCTTGGGATATTTAGAACGATTGGTTGATGATACAAGTGAATCTCATTTGTTAAGATCGAAGCTAGATAAGGAGTGCTTGATGACCCGACACAAGACACATGACATGAGGCCCGACACAAGGCAGGCCCAACACATCCCTAGCGACCTAGGGGCTGGTAGATCAAAGATTAGCCTTGCCTGCATTATGACCTTGAGAGCCTATGAGATTCGATAAAAGGTTGATGACAGACCATGATGGGGATTTTGATGGATGACCAAGATAGGATGGAGAACAGGAGAAAAGTGGACAATATAGATCGATGATGGATGGAACATGATAGATGATAGAGGATTGGATGGAACATGACAGAAAGACTGATGATGGAACCCCAGGGGTAGATCAAATGATCGACCTTGCCTACGTGAAAGCGCAGGGGCAACGTAGTTCGATGGAAGGCCAAAGACAAGTGATGGATGAAAGATGATGGAATAACCCTAAAATGATTGGACCGACACGACGGAACAAGATAGACCTGTTGGATTGGAACAGAGGATAGTGACTATACAAGCTCAGGGATGGGATAGTTATCCAAATCACCAAAAGATGAATTGGGAGGATGATATGATGGATAGATGGATGATGAGATAGGATAGGAGATTGAAAAGATGTGTAATTAAGAAGTAGAAGTGATGATGATGAGATAGATGGAATTGGGTTGTGTGGGGGATTATGAGATGGGATGAGGGGAGAGGATGGAGGGAGGAAAAGGATTGTTTAGGTGGATTGGATAGAGGGATAAGGATTTGGATGAGGAAAAGGTGACTAGATGGATAGATAAGAATGGATGCCATAATGGAAGGATAGGAAGATAGGGATGGGAAGATGGATATAAGGATTGTTCGGAGGGATAAAAGATAAGGATGAGGAGATGGATATATCGATAAGGAGATAAGGATAGGGAAATGGAAGGGAGTGATTTGATGGAATGAATGATGTCTCCAAGGACTGTATCACAAAGGAAGATGCGGTGCTTTAAGATATGTGCGAGGGGAGAATGAAGGATGGAAAGAACAAGTGGATGGGAAGATAAGTTGGGTGGATGAAGATAGGATGCATGGATAAGGGATGCGGGAATTGGATCAGGGGAAGGTAAAGCGAAATGGGTCCGGAAAGTCTTGGATAAAGGGAGATTATGCTAAGAGGTGCCCAAAGCATGCTTATATGTTTTCCCCATTGTTATCAAGATCACAAGGAGGATGGAAGGATTGGGATAAATGAGATATGCCAAGAAGGATGTGTAAGCTCGATAGGATGGAGGGGATGGACGAAAATGATGTATAGCAATAAGATGGGTGCATAGCCGAAAGCGTAGCAGGAAGCATAGCGGATGGAGGGAATGTAAATCAGGAAAGTGCCCCCAAGTGCAGATGGGGATTTCTGCAGCATGACACTGTTTGCGGTTTTCATCATGGTACTTATCGAGAACTTTGTTTTCAAGTTTTCACCATTGGGCCGAATTATTTCTCTTTACTATTTTTTTTTTTTTTTGGATTTTTGACTTTTGGATATGCGAAAAGGAGATGGATAAGGATAGGGGGAATAAGTGGATTTATAAGACATACGATAAGGATATGGATGAAGGAATCAAGCATCAAGTTCTATATGAGGTATTAAGATCTCATGTTCGAACCGACAGTTGGATGTTGGTACAACCTTAGGATAAATAGATTATGCTAGAGGATAAATAAGAGGGATTTCATGGCGAAGATACGGGGGATAATGGGTGGGATGTTGAAATGGTATGGATAGAATGAGGGTGGATGCGTGATGGGGAGATGAGGTTCAGGGACCAACACGGTGGCACATGTGGTGATGGATGTGAAAGATAAAAGGATGAATGGATGGAGGAATGTGGGGATGTTGGAGGAGATGGAATAGTGAATTTTGGGACATAGGGACCCAAAATAGACTTAGGAGATGAAAGGTGGGTATGGTTAGCTTTTGGATTAGCAACTTTGGATGTTCTTACAGACTTTTCATTTGATGGCATTCCATCTTTTTTCTTTGGGATCCACATGGTTTTGATTTTTGCTTTGCTGGCTCTTTGCGAGCTATAGATTTGATTTTGATTTGGGATTTTATTTTTCTTTTCTTTACCATGTCTGTTAGAGGGGACATGGGGAGCTTTAGATTCATGTGGATGTTTATATTGATGCATTTTTCCTCTGGCATCCAAAGTGCTCGTACTAGCAATGGGATGGGTGTGAGGGGATGGATGATGTGGAGCAATGGAGGTAGGATGATGAGGATTATGTGTAGATGGAGGATGTTTAGGTATGTGCCTTTGTTGATCCTGATTATGGGATATGCGAGAGGGATGTTTATGATGGATGACATGTATAGGTATTGAATGGGTGAAAGGATGAGATGGAGGAGGTGATCTTGGGGTATACGGACCCAAGATGGATAGAGTGGATGAAGGGACATAAGAACCCAAGATGGATGTAGTAGATGAAGGATGGGAGATGGTGGATGGAGGGATGTAAGGACCCAAAATGGATGGAGCAGATGAAGGAGGAATATGGATGGTTGTTTTGAGGTGATACGATAGAGGAGGAGGGATGGCAGCATATAATTTGGTGGAGCGATGGGAAGAGCCGACATTTCTTTTGGAAAAGGCTCGTTGAGGACATCTAGAGGTTGTACCAACGTGTTTAGATTGTGAGTCTTGGGGAATAGATCCAAGACCTTGCATGCAGATTTGTTCTTTGACTTGGATGGGCTCTAAATACCTTGCTCATGAAGGCCTAGACCTTTTCCTTGATAGTTCATGTTCTTGAGCATTCGATCCATGATAGGATTTTTGTTATTCTGAAAACATGATGCGAGTCCATTATTAGGTGGGGGATGATGGGTGGTATATACACTATGTTTTTCTTCTGCAAGGAGGCCACCATGGAAGAATGTGAAAGTACCAAGGGGATATGCAAGCGGTGTGGGGATAGCATTTTTAGGCGATGATGGGGGATCACGAGGAAAGGAGGATAGATGGAACAATATGACTGGATGCGGTACGTCTCAAAGGAAAGAGGAATGCAAGGAATAATCAGTTGATTTTGTGTGCATGGACTCATCACGATGGAGATGGAGGAATTAGATGGTAGAATCTTGGCAGATAATCAAAAGAAGGATCATGGGATGGAATGGATGGGGGGCTGTGATCTTGAGGTGGACTAGATGGGATGGTAGGATCTTGATCTGGAGAAGAGGATATGCTGGCATGCTTTGGATTAGACTCTTGGCATGACTCATCATGTGCGAAATAATGGAAGTCATAGAGGACTTTAAATAGGGCGTGAATGGAGGATTCAAAATATTCTTGGGAATGGATAGTAGGAGTGGAAGAAGTGGATTGGATTTGGGTGTCGTCGATAGGTTCGTTGGCTCTCGGAGTAGGGAGTGGGTGTTCAACAGATTTGGTAGATGTGATGGTAGGAGATGGGGACTCAGTGGATTCAGAGGATGTGATGGTAGGAGATGGGGACTCAATGGATTCAGAGGACGTGATGGTAGGAGATGGGGACTCAGTAGATTCAGGGGATGTGATGGTATCGTCAATGATAGGTGTTGGATGGAGAAGGGTCTCATCACTAACGACCATGGATGATGGGTTGGGATGGCATGGTTCCACGACTACAATGTGTGGAGTGGGAGATGTTTCCTTTGTTATAAGTCCTTGGAGAAACTTGAATACACTAGGTTGAGATGGCAAGGAGGGAGTGGATGAAGGTTTATGGATTAGTGGGGGATTAGGACTAGGGATTGGTGGGCTAGGATTGGATAGGGGAATGGGATTGGATGTAGGACTGGGAATAGATGGGGGATTAGGTGAAGGGTTAAGATAGAGGTATTGGCATGGGGAGTTAGGATAGGATGACATGGACGGTGGATCATTGGTAGAAGATATGGGCGGCGTGTTGTAATAAAGGTATTGGGATGGTGGATGAGGATGGGAAGATTGAGGTGTTGGATTAATATAGGGAGATGCAGGTGTTGGATTAGGGTAAATTGATGGGTGTGTTTGACTAGGGTAGGAAGGTGTGAATGTAGGATTAGGCTGAGCAGATTGGTATGGGAGATTGGGGTAGTGGGTATATGCAGATGAAGGATTGAGATAGGAGGATGTGGATGAGGGATTAGGATGAGGGTATTGTGATGGCAGACTAGGATAAGAGGATGTGAGTGTTGGATAAGAGGATGATGTAGATGTAGGATATGATGGGTATGATGGATATCCCTTGTCAAAGGTAGCATAAGGGGTGTGATTAGGCATGGATGAAGACATGATGGGATAACTCAATGGGGTGATTGGATTTTGGACTGTGGGTGGAGAAAGCTTACTAGCAATGATAGTGTCAAGGGGAT